>JAVHNQ010000023.1:0-42070 GCA_036872635.1 Orbilia brochopaga | reverse complement strand
TTTTTTATTAAAAATTTTGTATAGTAATAGCTGAAAGTTTAAAATTTTAGAATAAAATATATTTGACCTAGTACTGGGCTGAAGTGTAACAATAACTAAATAAATAATTTTATATATAATCTAAATTTATAAAATAATCTAAAATCTATTAATAAAATTAATTAAATAATAAAAAATTAAAAATAATTAAAAAAATATTTATTTAATAAAATCAAAAAATATTAATTTTTTTAAACTAACTAAGATATTAAATTTAGAGAAAACTAATATTTTCCTATAACTAATTAATAATATATTTTAAAATAATTAAAAATTAATATAAATTTATAATATCTTATAAAAATACTTTAAAAATAATTTTATCTTAAATTAATATATATTTTTATTAAATATTAATAAAAAATATCTTTATAATATTATTAATTAATAAAAATAAATTATTAAATATAATTTTATTATATTAATACCTAATCTACTAATAAATATATTAAAAAATATATTTTATTAAAAAAATAATAAAATTTTTATTAAATATATTAATAATAAAATATAAAAATTAGAGTTAATTAATATTAAATCATTAAATTAATAATTATAATTTATTAATAATAATTTTATTAATATATTAAAGTTTTAAATAATCTTAGATATAACTAAGGATTAAGGATTAAAATTCTATAAACAAAAAGTTATTATCTTTTTAAAAATTTAATAAAAAATATAATAATTAAAGAATTTATTATCTAATAAAAAAAATAAAAAAATTATTATTAAAAAAAAAATTCATAAATTCTTTAAATAATATCAATAATAATAAATTTATTTTTAATTTTAATAACAAAAATAACTTTAGAAAATATATTATTAAACAAATAATAAAAAAATAAATATTAAATAATAATAAAAAAATAATATTTATTAAAAAAAAATAAAATAAAAAAAATTAATTTTTAATAATAATAACTTTCTAAATAAAAAAAATAATAACTAATTTATTTTTTATATATAGCCCTTATTAGATATATAAAGAATATAAATACTAATTAAAAGAATATCTAAATAAAAAAAATATTAAATTTAAAAATATATTTTAAATATAAAATAGTATAATATTAAATAATATCAATTACTATTTATATTATAAAATAATTTTTTTCATATTAAAAACTATTAAATAAAAATTTAAAAAAATAAAGAAAAATATAAACTATATCTATAATAAAAAAAAAGTTAATATATTGAAATTAAAAAAAAGATAGAGATTTTAAATAATAATAAATTTAAAAAATAAAATAAAAAAATAAAAATAAAAATTAATAATAAAAATAAAAATATTAATAATTTTAATAATAATAATAAATATAATATTTTATATATTAATAAAAAGCTTATCTTAAACTAGTCAAAGACTAGATATATAATTATTATTTTAAATAATTTATATAATAAATACTCATATTTAGATAATAATATTAATATTAAAAACAATAATATTAATAATAACTAAGAAAGTGAAAATTAATATTAATATTATTTTATAGTAATTAATACTAAATTTAAAAAAATAAAAATATAAAAAACTAGCTTATTAATATATTAATCTATAATAATACTACTAAATTAATATTATAAATATAAATTATTATTTTTAATATTAAATTAATTATATATATATTTAAAAATTAAATAGCATTTTAATAAAAAATTAATATTATTATTAAATTTAATAAAATTAATATTAATAATTTTATTAATATTATTTAGTATTTATAATAATAAAAATAATATATTTTTATTAATATATATATAAATATAAATAACTTTTAATATAAAATTAATTAATAAATATATTGATAATAAAAAAATTAAAATATTAAACCTTTTTAAAACTAATTTAATTATTTTTATACTATATTAATTCTAGTTATTATTAATAAATAAATCTTTTTTGGATAAAATTATTACAAAATATTAGGATATAATTTATAAGAAATTGTTGATTTTTTAAAAATAAATAATATTAATAATATATTGATTAATTTCATCAAAACTATATTTATAATAATATATTTAAAAACCCTAAACAATAATTTTATTAATTTTATATAATAATATATAATTATTAATAAATTATTATATAACCTTTTAATTAATTAAGATAATTTTTATATTAAAAATATTTTATTAAACCTTAAACAAAAATTAATTATTATATATAGATTTATCAAAATCTATATTAAGTTAATTAAAAAGAAGATAATTAAAAAATTATTAATTTATTCTACTTTATTAATAATGATTTTAATAAATATTTATAAAAATATATATATTTAATTTTTTATATAGATTAAAAAATTATAATAATTTTAAATATTTTAAATTAAAATATTATAATTTTATATTAAAATTTATTAAAAATTATTTTATTATTTATTAAAAGTATTTATTTAATTTTTTAATTAGAGGGTATAAAAAAATTCTATAGGTATTTTAATTAGATTTTAAGTTATTTATTGGGTTTAATAAAAAATATTTTTATTATATTATAATTTTAATTATATTTATTCTGGTAGTAATATATAATTGTAATTATAATATTTTTGTTTGTAATATTTATAATTATAATAAATATAATATTCTATTTTAAAAAATATTATTTTAATATATTTATATAAAAAATATATTTTATAATTATTTTTTAAATTTTAAAAAAATATAAGTCAGCCTAAAATTCCTAAGTATATTAATATATAAATATAACTCTATTAATACTATATAAAATACTAGAAGGCTGCTGCGCGGCACTTAAACCTGATTGAAAACTGTTATTGTATTATAGCTGTACTGCTATAGTTGTACTACTATAGCTATACTGCCATAGCTATACTATTATATTTATTAAAACTTTTCTAATTAAATTTTTATATAATTAAAAATATTAATATTTAATTTTCTATTTTTATAATTATAGCTTATAATTAAATATTAAAATTTTTTTATAAACTTTATATTAAGAAACTTAACCTACTTAATATCTAGTTATATATTTAAGTAGTAGAGAATTTTGTTATATTAATTAATATTTATATTTATATATATAATTAATATATTATTATAATAATTTTATAAATAATTTTTAAATAATACTACTACTTTAACATCTAAATAATATAATATTAATATAGAAAACTTTATACAATAAAGTCTACTATTAACTACTATTTTAGTAATAGCTAATAATTAAATAAATATAATTAATCTTTTTAATTAAAATATAGTTATTAAAGTTAATAAATAATTTTATTAAGTTATAATCTTTTAATTTAAAAATTTAGTATATAATATAAATAATTTACTTTTTAATATTATTTATAAAAATATATAAGTTAATTATTTTAGTAAAATTATTTATAATATTTTATTTAAATAATTATATATATTTAGATTCTATATAAATATAATAATATTTTAGATTTTTAATTTAAATAAAATACAAACTTAAATTACTACTTTTCTTGTTAATTTTAAAAAGTAAGGAGATTAAACTATTTTTATAAATATTTTTTTAATATAATATAATATTAATATTTTATATAATTTAATAATATTAGTATAGTTTTAAGTTATTAATTTCCTAATTTATAAATTTATTTAATTAGATATTTAAATAAATATTTAAAAAGCTAGGTATTAAAATAAAATATTTTCTAGTTAATTTTATTTAAGAATTTATTTTTATTAAACTTTAAATTTATTATTCCTAGATTAAAAATATATTTTATAATAATTATATTAATAAAGAATATATATTATTATTATTTAATATTTTAATATTAATTATAATATTAATAAATTCTATATTTTTAATAAAAAATATTTAGCTGAGAACTATAGAAAAGAAATATTTTTTAAAAAAAATAATATATATTATTATAATAATTATTAAGATATATTAATATAAAAAAAATAATAAAAATAAAAAAAATATATTATATTTATTTTTATTAAAAATCTGGGAGAATAAGATTAAAGTAATAATATTTACTAATTTTTAAATATTATAACTTTATAATTAATTCTTTTTTTAAAAATTATTTGAATAGAGATAAATAATAGTTTATTTTATATATTATAATATTTTAAAAATATTTTTATATTATATATATAAAAATTTTAAAGTAATACTATTTAAAAAATTAAATAATATATATACTATTAATATTCTAAATATTATATATAAAAATAATATAGAATAATTAATAAATATTATTAAATTAGATTTTGTATTATAAAGTATTAATAAATTTATTATTAAAACTTACAGTTAATATAATACTACTATAAAATATCTTGATTAATAAATAAATAATTAAAAATATTATATGTTAAATATTTATAATATATAATAAATATAATAAAGTATTTAAATTTTAAAAATTAGTTTATTAAAAATTTAATTAATAATTATAATAAATTAATATAAATTTAATATATAATTTTATAAATATTCTTATAAATTAAATATAAGTTTAATATATTTTTTTTATATTAAAACTATAAAATCTTTTTTTTATATAAGAGCTAATATATAAGTAAATTAAAAATAATATAAATATATTTAATTTATAATATCAAAATATATATTTTATATATACTATTTTTAAGAAAAAAGGTTTTTTATATAGAAAAAAGATTTTTTAATAAATAATATTAAACTATACTATATATTTATTTAATTTTTTTTTAAAAATATAATTTGTTATAAATATTAATAATAATTAAAATTAAAATTAATAAATTTTTAATACCTTTTTTACTTAATAAAGTAATAATTATTAATAATATTAAAATTAAATATTTTTAAGGATTATTTATTTCTATAAAAAAGATTATAGATATTAATAATTAAAATAATAATATATAAAATTTAAAGTTATATTTAGTAATAATATTCTTTTATATATTATATTATATTATAATTTTTAAATAATAAAATATAAGTTAGTTTATTATATTTTAATATTAAAAAAAATATAAATACTATATAATTATATTAATATTAAAAGATAGTTTTAGATTAAAAGTATAGTATTTATAGTTAAAGTTTTTATATTATAATATTATAATTATATATTATATTCTAAAGTAGAGTTAAAATTTTTATAAAATATACTAGTTTAATTTTAATTATATATATATATATATTTTTTTATTTTTTTTTATTTTTTATTTTTTTTATCTTTTTCTTTTTTTATGTAATATTATTCTGTCTTTTATTTTTATATAATAAAGATTAGATTTAATATAATCTTTTTTATAATAGCTAGCTATCTGCTAAAAATTCTTTTTTATTATAAATAAAATTATTTTATTATTTTTAATATTAATTATCTTATCTTATAAACTATATTATTATTTATTATTTAAATATATCTGGTTTTATTATATAATTATTATAAAATTATTTTTAGATAGCTGATTATATTAGAAAAATAAAAACAATTCTATTTTTATTAATATATAGATATAAGCCTGATTAAGGGCTAATTATTTTTATTAAAAAGATATAAATATAGTATTTTTATTTTATAACTTCTTTTTTTATTTTTTTTTATTTTACTATATTTTTTAAAGAGTATAACTATATATTAAATATATATAAATTTTTATATATATAACAATAGTTTTTATTATTATTTTATATTTTATTTATTTTATATTTTATTTATTTTATATTTTATTTATTTTATATTTTTTATATTAGTTAGTTAGTATTTATTATTATTTAATTTTATATAAATTTAAATAAATACTAAATATAAATATTATATAATTTTATTAATATTAATAGATTTTAGTTGTTATATTAGTTTTAAATTTTTATATAATATAGATTTTTATTTTTTATTTTAAATAGATTAAGCTTTATATAATAATTTTTTAGAAATAAATCTTAATATTTAGAAATAATATTTAAGTTATTTAAAAGATTTTTTTTAAATATAAATAGAATAACTTTTAATAGAAGATTGTTATTTATTTAAATATAAAATTTAATATTATTTTAATTATATTAATAGGATTTAAGAAAACTGAGGTATATAATATATCTATATTTAAATTTTTTAGTAAAATTATAATAATATTTATATTATTTAGTTAATTAATAATTAATTAATAATTTAGAATTTATTTAATAATAGCTTATTAACTACTTTTTTAAATTAAATTTTAATTTAAAGTAATTCTAATTTAATAAAAGAAATTATAGTAAATAAATATTAATTTATATTTATTAATTTTGAAAATATATAATTATTATATAATATTTTCTATAGTTTAATAATATAATATTAAAAAAAGTTTATTAACTAGGTTAAATATCTTATTATTAAAAAATACTATTTATTTTTTTTATTTTAATTTTAAAAAATATAGTGGAAGATATTAGTTATTAAATTTTTATTTATATATTTATTAAATTTTATTATAATATTTAGTATTTTAGACTTATTTTAATTATTATTACTTTTTAATTTATTAGGTCTAGTTAATAGATAATATATTATAAAAAATATTAATTATAATTAATTTAATATTTTTTATATAATAATTTAGATTTGATTAAATCTTTAATATTATTAATAATTAAATTTTTTATTATTTTTATAAAATATTTTAGTTTTAGATATAACTCTAATTCTTATAACAACTATATTTATGAAAAATTAAATTAATTATTAAGAAATAGTTTAAATTTTTTAATTATTATTATTTTTCTAAGTTTATAATAAATTAATTATAAATAAGGACAAGACTAATAACTTATAGTTTGATTAATAGATATAGATACAGAAAATATTTATAGAATATTATAATAAAATATTATTATTATAAAAGTTATTTATCTATAATAATATATAAATAAATATTTATAAAATAATATTTATCCCTACAGAATTACCAATTAGAATTAATATTAAATTAATTAAATTAATTATTTAATAAAAAATATTAAAAACTTTTAATAAATTCTACAATTACTATAAATTTATATAATAATTTAATAGAATAGGGAAGATAAAAGATATAACTTTTATTTAGCCTTTATAAAAACTAAAATTTTAGAATATATAATAAAAAATAATAAATATAATATTAAACTATATTTATAAAAAAATAATATCTAAAGTATTTTATTAAATAAATATATATTTTTTTTCTAAATTCTAATTTTTTTAATTATAATAAGCTAGAAGATATTAAGCAATAGTACTATTTATTTAATAAATATAAAAGAAAATATATATTAAACAAATATAATAATTTAAAATTTTTAAAATATAATAATTAATTATAGGCTTATTATAACCTAAATTTTATATAAGATTTAATTAGAAAATTATATTAATAATATTTATAATATAAACCTATTTTCTTTATAATAATTAATAAATAAAATTTATTATATTTAGTTCTAAATAATATAAATATAGATTATTAGTATATTTTATTAAATAATATTTTATTATTTATTTAGATCTTAATTATTATAAAAGAAATTATATTATTATTATATATATTATATTTTTAATAATAAATATTTTTTATTTTTATTAGTAATTAGTTAAGATATATATATTAAATAATAATATATTTTGAAGTAAATTTTAGTATAAACTTAGAAAATAATAATTAAATATAATTAAATAAAAATAAATAATATATTATTAAACCAAAAAAAATAAAAAAAGAAAATAGATATAAATGCCCAACTGAAAAGGAGGGAGGTTGATTGAACTCCCCAGCCTAAACCCCTACTACCAAAAATCCCCCAGTAATAGGTAGAAAAAATATATTATTTTTTAACATTACTTAACAAACCAGAGTTATCTGGCTATATTAGAAATAAACAGAATTAAACAACTTAAAAAAAATATATTAAAAAATTAATATTAAATTCAATAAAAAATATTATGATGTTATATATTAAAAATTAATTAATATTAAATTATACATTACTTAGTAAGCAGTACTAAAATAATTAAAAAATTAAAAATATAAAAAAATATTATTAAAAAATTAATATTAAATTAAATATTACTTACTAAGCATATTAATAATAATTTAAAAAAATTAAAATATAAAATATAATAAAAAATGTTTAAAAAAATAATTAAAAAAATAATTAAAAAATAATTAATTAAAAAATAATTAATTAAAAAAAATAATTAAAAAATCAAAAAATATTAATGAAAGGTTCTCACAAATACCAAGATCCAGAAGGAGAAGCTATTAAAAACAGGCTTAACTGAGGGACCTTGGTGTTTCATTAATAATTATATTAATAATTATATTTATAATTATATTAATAATTATATTAATTATTATATTAATAATTAATATATTAATATTAAATTATAAAAGTAGGGTAACCACATTTTCAATCAAGTTTAAGTGCTGCACAGCAGCCTTCTAGTTATAATTAAAAATATTAATTATAATAATTAATTATTAACTATATTTAAAAGATATATTATAAAAAATTATTAATTATCTATTTAAATAGATATCTACTTAAATATATATAAATAACCTTAGTTTTAAAACTAGTCTATCTAATAAATTAAATAAATATAAGTTTATATTTAAAATAAGTTAATATAATAATTAATATAAATATATATTTATATTATTTATACCTTTAACTTTAATAGTTATATTAAATTTATAGAGATATATATATAATATATTAATAATTTAGAAAAAATAATATAAAAATAAAGATATTAAATATAAATATAATATATAAAAGTTAAATACTTTTTAATTTATACTATATTAAATTATTTATAATTATTAAATTTAGATAATTTATTTTCTGTTAAAAATAAAATATTCTCTATCTTTATTAAGTTTATAAAAATTATAATATCTAATTTAAAATAATAGTATATTAATACTATTTTATTAATAAATTAAAATTAAATATTGTTAATATTTAATTAATATATACTAGCTATGATTAAATTAATCTATATTATTTTATAATATTTATTTAATAGATATTAGAAATTTAAGGAAATTAAATATTTCACTAAAAATATTATTTCTAAAATAATATTAATATTAATATATTAAAAGGTTTCTCTAGCTGGTTTAAATAAACCTTATATATATTTTTTAATTAAATAATATATAAATAACTTGAGTAAAATATTGATTTATAATCTAAAACTTATAATATTAATTTTATTTTTTTAAAATAATTATAAACTCTTTAATTATTTTATTTTAAAAGTTTATATAGTAATTATTTTAAATTAATATATTTTATAAATAAAGTTAGTACAACTTAGAAGTAAACTCTTTATTTATTAAATATTTAAAATCTATAAATTCAAAAATATAATTAAATATTTTAATATTTATAAATTATAATAATATAAATTTAATAAAATAGTTTATTTAGCTTAATTTTATTTAGTTAAATATTAATTATTAAATATAATTAATTAAGATATTATATTTTAAGAAATATAATTTTTAAATTAAATAAATTATTAATTAATAAAAGTATATATTTAAAAATAACTAAATTATATAATAGTAATAAAAAAAAGAATAAGTAATACTTACTAATATTATTATTATATATAATTTTATAATAAAATAAAACTATCCCTAAAAAATAAGAATATATTAAATTTTTGTTAAAAAAACTAATAAATATTTTTAGATTAAGATAGAATACTATAAACTTTTTAAATATAGTTATATTAAAAATATTTATTAAATTTTTTAAATCTTTATTTTTATATATTTAGATTTATTATTTTTTGTTTTAAATTATTAAATATTTTAATATTAATATTATTTATAAAAAAAGAAAAAAAACAATTAAAATAGTATTAATTATAAATTATTAAGAAATATAAAAATTCTTAATAATTTTAATAAAATTAACACTCTATTTATTAAAAATATTATTATAATAAAATAAAAAACCAATATTTTTCTTTTCTTTATAATATATATACACAAAAATCTAATATATATTTATTAATAAATAAAAATTATTAAGAATCTGGAGATTTTAATCTAAATATTTTATTAAAATATAGTATTTTTTTAATTATTGAGTTAATTACTGCTTTAAAATAATCATCTAATTACCAATACAGAACACTAAGATATTAGATAAATTAATAAGTTTTTTATTTTACTTAATTTTAATAATATATTTTAAATTGTCAATATTATTCTAAATAGTACTATTCTTATAAAATATAATACTAAATAAATAGATTTAAAATTAGTAAGATAAATAACAATTAATAATAAATAATTTAAATATTTAATTATTAATTTTAAGAGTTGAAATTTAATTAAATTAAATAAAATAAAAATATTTTAACATTTTAATATAAAAACAAAGATTTAATAATATTTAGTAATTTAAAATTTTAGAAATATTAATATATTTTAAAATTCTAATTTAATTTAAAAATCTTTTTTTTATTATATAACTAAAATCTTTATTTCTATTTTTAAAAATAAATTATAAAGTTTAAATTTAAAATTAATTATAAAATTTTATTAATATAGTATATATTAACTAGCTTGATTATAGTAATTATTAATATAATAATTATAATTATTAAATATTATATTAATAAAAAAAAATTTAGTAAATTTTTATATAAATATTATAGTATTTGTTGTTAGATTGCCCGACTGAAAAGGAGGGGATGATTGTTGAACTCCCCTATCCAAGACCCCCCAGATTTTGCCCAACAATAGGCTACAAAAAAAGTGTTGAAACTTAGTATTCTTAGCACTTCCTTAATACTTAGTACTATCAGCACTATCAGCACTATCAGTATTAATACTACAAATATAAAGATAAATACCCAAATAATATTTTCAAATAATAATCTTAAACTTTATAAAAACTTTATTAATTTATATTATTATTTAATACTTTATACCAATAAAATAGAATAGGGTTAAAAGATAGGTTGATGGCTGGATTTTCAGTCAGGTTTAAGTGCTGTGAAGTAGCCTTCTAGTTTCTTTAATACAAATAACTTGTTTTGATAATATTATTAAATTAAATAAATATAATATATTAAAAACTTTAAATAGATAATTTTTAATTTTAAAAAATATAATAATAATTATTTTAAAATTATTAATTTTTTTATTATAATTTATTGTTGATAATAATAAAAAAAATATTTAAAAATATTTAAAATAATAATTTTTTAGATTATTAATATATATATTATTATTAATAATATTATTTTTTAATTTATTATTAGAGGCTGGTTTAGATTATAAAATATTTTTTTATTAAAAATATTATAGATTTTTTATATAATAAAATAAACAAATTAATAGTATTTTTAAAAAAGTTTTAATATTAATATTATTATAATTATTAGTTTTTAATAACCAAATTAATTATTAAAATATTTTTTCTTAATATAAATAAATAGCTTTTAAAAATTTTGATTTTATTATAGAATAGATTTATTTAAATAAAATATTTAATATTTATTTATAGTTATTACTATAATTATTATATAATATTAATATAAATATTTTTTTAAAACTATTCTAATAATAGAATTAAGTTTGATTATATATTAATAAAAAATTATTAAAATATTTCTAAAAAAATTTTTTAAAAATTATTAAAATTATTATTTTTTATAATATTAAGAATTTGTTTTATTTAATTATTATAATTATTAAAAATATTTATTTAATATTAATTATAAACTAGATATTATTTAATTAGTCTCCTTTATTATTAATTTACTAATATTATAATAATAGTATTATAATAAAATAATATTTTTAATAATAATTAGATAATAATTTTAAATAGATAATATATAAAAAAATAAAAAAAATAAAAATAACTAAATAAAAATCTTAAGATAAATAATAACTAAATAAAGACCTAAAAACTAAAAAAAAAAAAGAAAATAAAAAAAAAAGAAAACAACTAGACAGTAACCCAAAAAGAAAAAAGAATAAAAAAAAAAGAAAAATAAAATATAAAAAATTTTAAAACTTTAAAATATAAAAATAATAATATATAATAAATAAAAACCTCAACTTCAAAATAAAAAAATAATAATATATAATAAATAAGGAAGTAGAGGTATTTTAACTTCAAAATAAAAAAAAGAAATAAAAGGAGAAAAAAGAAACAAAAATAAAAATAAAATAAATAAAAGAAAAATTTATTTTATTTATAGATGCAGAGACAGCTATATACAAGAGGTAGCTATTACTAGGTCACCTACTTTATTAAAGAGATAGGTAGTAGTAAGACCCTAGCCTTATTATTTTTTTTATTTATTCTTTTAAAAATATATTTTTTAATAAAAATTTAGAGAATATATTAATAGTATTATTAATTAAAATTTATATATTTCTATAATAGAAATATATTTATTATATTTTTATTAATAATAATATATTATAAAAATAAAATTTCTTTTTAATATATAAATTTTTTATTATAAAAATTATAATATTAAATATAATATTTTTTAATTTTAATTTTTTTTATAAAATTGATTTTTTAGACTTTAAAAAAATAAATTATCTTTCTTAAAGATTAAGTATGTTTTTATATATATATATATATATATTTAATAAAAAAAGATTATATTTTAATACTTTTATAAAAAAGTTTAATGTTGATATAGTAGATAGTTTTATTTTTAAATATATTATAAAAATAAGGCCTTTTATATATATTAAAATAAAATTTTTTTTTAATTAATATATCTATACTATTTTTTAATATAGAGAATTAGTAGTTTATAAAGATATATATAATAAATTTTTTTATTTATACTATAAATATTTAATTAAGAAATCTTTTTTTAAATAAAACCTCTAAAAAAATTATAAAATATTTATATTAAAAGTTTAAGCTTTTTAATAAGAATTTAATTTTTATTTTAAAGATTAAATTATAAAATATAAAAATTATTAAATAAAAAAATTCTTATAAAATAATAATAAACTTTTTTAAAATTATAAACTAGAAGGCTGCTGCACAGCACTTAAACCTAACTAAAAATATGGTTACCCTACTTTTATAATTTAATATTAATATATTAATTATTAATATAATTATTAATTAAGTACTAGGGTTTCTTAGTTGAGTTTGTTTTTAGTAACCTTTCCTTCTAGATTTTAGTACCTGTAAGAACCTTTTATTAATATTTTTTTATTTTTTAATTATTTTTTTTAATTAATTATTAATATATTTAGTAAACAATACTTAATTTAATATTAATTTTTTAATAAAATTTTTTTTATATTTTTAATTTTTTAATTATTTTAGTGCTGCTTACTAAGTAATATATAATTTAATATTAATTAATTTTTAATATATAATATTATAATATTTTTTATTTAATTTAATATTAATTTTTTAATATATTTTTTTTAAGTTGTTTAACTTTGTTTATCTTTAATATAATTAAATAACTCTAGTTTATTAAGTAATATCAAGAAATAATATATTTTTTTCTATTTACTATTAGGGAATTTTTAGTGGTAGGGGTTTGGACTAGGGAGTTTAATTAACCTCCCTCTTTTTCAGTTGGGCATAATTTTTAAAAAAAAGTGAGTTTTTTTAATAAATAAAAGCTTTATTAATAAAATATTTTTATATTTAGCTATAATTATTTTCAAAATATTAAAAGATAAATTTATTATTTTATTTATATATATTTAGAAAATATATAATTTTTTTAATTTAAAATAATATATATATTAAAACTATTACTAATATTTAATAAATATTTTTTTATAAAAAAAAATGAAGATAACTTTTTTAAAGCTAAAAAATCTATTATATTAATATATATAATAAAATTAAAATCAAAATTAAATAAAAAAATAAAAAATATTTTTAAAAAATAAAAATATTTATTAAATTTAAAAAATAAATACCTTTTAAAAAAAATCTTAAATAAATTTTTAATAATAAAAAAATATAATTATTTTTAAAAAAAAACCTATTATAAAGAACTTATATATTTATTATAAAAAATATAATAATATTTATTATTATAAAAGTAAAATATTTTAAAAAAATATTAATATAATTTTATTTAAAATTAATAATAAGCTTGTAGTTCTCTATAATTATATTATAAAAAATTTTTTTTAATAAAATTATAAAATATATAAAAATATTTTTTTATTTAACTAAATCTTTTATAAAAAATAATATATAAACTTAGATATTAATAATTAAATTTATAATAATAAAAAATTTTTTAATATATATTATCTTAGAGCTTGACAATGGTTAACCGAAACCAAAAACCGACTATTGTGTTACATAAACTAAACTAAACTGAAAACTGAAGTTTGTGTGTTTCGATTTAAGAATATTAAACTGAAAACTAATTTTCAGTATATGGATTTTGGATTTTGGATTATTTTCTTTTTTTTTAAGTGAACACTACTAGTGGAGTAACAGCTAAAAACGTTAATAACTTCTTAATTATTATATATAAAATCACCAAAAAAATATAATTAAATAATAATAATCTTAATTAATAATTATATAAAAAAAATTAATTTTTTTTAATTATTTTATATTAAAAAATTAAAAAAATAATTTAAAAAAAATTTAAAATATTAATTAAAAAAATTTAAAAAAATATATTAAAATAATTTAATTTTTTTTTATATAATTATTAATTAAGATTATTATTATTTAATTATATTTTTTTGGTAATTTTATATATAATAATTAAGAAGTTATTAACGTTTTTAGCTATTACTCCATTAGTAGTGTTTATTAAGAGGTATTCACTTAAATTTTTTTAAAAAAGTAAATAAACCGAAAACCAAAGTCTATATAACCCGAACCGAAAACCAGTTTTCAATTTAACACTCTTAAACCAAAACACTCAGACTTCAGTTTTCAGTTCGGTTCAGTTTTTGGTTTTTGCTATAATATAAACTGCAGTTTAAAGTAAAAACTGAACTGATGTTAAGCTCTATATTATCTTTTTTTTATTAAAAAAAGGATTTATTTAGTAAATAATTCTTATATAAAAATATATAAGATTAAAATTATATATATTAAAATAATTATATATATTATAAAAAAGATAAAGCTCTTTATATCTTAAAAATAGTTTTAAATTTAATAACAATTAAAAAACTTATTAATAAAGATTTTAAAATAAACTTTAATTAAAAAGATTATTTTATAATTTGTAATAATTATTTAATAAAAACTTATATAAAAGATATAAAAATAAGATTTTATAGAATAAACAAAATTATTAGTTTAAAATAATATATTTTTAATATTAAACTAAAGCTAGACTTTATACTTTTTTTATAAATTAAAATTTTAATTATTAAAAAATAAATATTTAAAGTTAATAAATTCTTATCTTTTAAAATATTAAAAGTATAATATTATAGATTAGGATATTTTTATTTTAAAATAATTAAAAAATTTTTTTTTAAATTTTTAGAATAAAAGACTTCACTTTATTAAATAAAATAAATTATATTTATAAATTATATATATATAAAAAATAAATAGTAATATTTAATAAAATTTTAATTTTTTAAAAATCTTAAAATTATTAAAACTTTTTTATATAAATTTAATAAATCTTTAGTAAATAGTTGTTTTTTAAAATAAATATAAAAATAAAAATATAAATAAATTAGTTATTTTTCTAACAAGATATATTTTAATAATAATAAATAATTATTTTAAATATAAGTAGATTAAATTTTATTTTTTTAAAATAAAATTTAGAAATAAGTTAATACAACTAATTATTATAGAAAAATAATATTTAAATTAAAAAAATATTTAAAATAAGAGTAAATAATATATTTAAATTTATTTTTATAAATATAAAAAATTTTTATATAAGTTTTAATATAAAGTTAAAAATAAATATTCTATATATTTATATTTAAAATAAAAAGATTAAAAAAATAAATCACTTTATAAAAAAAATAGGTAATATTATAATAATAAAAATAAGTCTACTAAAAACCTTCTAAACTAAGATTTTAAAAATTACTATTTATATTTTAAATAGATATCTTATTAATTAAAAAAATCTCTTTATAAAAAATATTTAAACTATATTAGTTATAATTTTATATAAAAAATTAATAAAATTATTATTAAAATATAATAATTTTTATTTTTTTAAATATTGTATTTATATTATTATATTAAAAAAAAACCTATTTAAATAAGTATTTTTAAAAAAAAATATAAAAAAACTTTATTAAATTATATAAAAACTATTAATTAATATAAACTATAAAATCTTTTTAAAAAAGTAATTTTTATAGTAAAAAATATTTATATTATAAAAAAACTCTTTCTTATAAAAAAAACTATAATTTTTATTTTAAAAACTAGAAAAAACTATTTACTAAAAAAAAATTTATTAAACAAGAAAAAGTTATAATTATTAAAAAAAAAAATATTAAAAAATAATATTAAAAAAATAATTATTTATCTAAATAAAGATAGTTTAATTAGAAAAATAAATTAATAAATTAATAAAATATCTTAATTTAAAACTATCTTAAAACTTAAAAAGATTTTAGAGTATATTTTAATAAACATATTGTTTATTTTAAAAAACATAGAAACGAAAAAAAAAACTTAAATTTAAAGATTAAAATTTTTTAATTCAACCAGAAACCTTTCTCATAAAATAAAATTCTAAGAAATTTTTTTAAAAAATTAGAGTTTATATAATAAAAATAATATATATAATAAATTAACTAAAATCTAAAAATATAAAAATAATTTTAATAATTCTAAATATTATTAAATAACAAAAAGCTATTAATAAGGAAATTAATTCTTTAAAAAAAAATAAAATATTTTAAAAAATTAACTTAATTTTATTAAAAACAAAAAAAAATAAAAGCTAGATAGGTTTTTAAAAGAAAAACTTAATTAAATAAAAATATATTCTATAGAATAAGATTTGTTATTAAAAAATATAAATAAAAATATAATATCTATTATATAAAAATTTATATATTAATAGTAAATCTTAGAATTATAAAAATAATACTTATTTTAGTAATAAATATAAATTTTTATAAATATTAAATAAATATAAAAATAACTTTTTTTAATACTATTCTATTTTTAGAAAAGAGGATTTATATAAAATTTTTTTAGTTATAATAAAAATAATTTATTTATAATAGTATTCTTTTTTTAAAAGTTCTTTTATAATTTAAAATAAATACTATATTTATAAAATAAAAAACTTTATTGTTTTCTAACATCTTAGAGTTTTTTGTATAAAATAAAATATTTTTAAATAAATAAATATTTTTATATTAAAAATAACTTTATTATTATTATATAAATAATATTTTTCTTTTTTTAAAAAATTTTTCTAAAATAAAATATATTAAAATAGTATTTTAAAAAAAATTTAAAATAAAAAATTTAAAAAAAATTAAAAAATTCTTTAATATAAAAATAATTTATAATAAAAAGAAAGAATAACTATATATAAATTAAAAAAATTATATATATTTTATATTAAAAAAATATAGTTTTTTAAAAATAAAAATAAAATCTATATTTATAAAATTTAAAATAATCTTATTTAAGAATATATAATTAAAAGTTTTTTGTAAAAAAGAAACTATTTTTTATAAAAATATATTAAGTAGTATTAATTATATTATATAAAATATAAGATTTAATATAATATATATTACTATTAAATTAAATTAATATTTAAATATTTTAAAAAAAAAGTATTAAAAAATAATATTATAATTCTATAAATATTTATTAAATTTAAAAAATAAAAAAATTATATATATTAAAAAAATTATAATATTAAAAAATTATTTTAATATAGATTAAGCTTAAATAATAAGATTTAAAAAAATATATTAAAAATTTATATTAAAATATATATTTAATTTTTATAAAATAATAATATTATAATTAAATAAATTATAATCAATGATAGTTATTTTTAATATAAAAATAAAGATTATTATAAATAATTATATTAATAAAAAAATAATATAAGTTTTTTTAAAACATATATAATATAATAAAATATTTTTTATATAAAAATATAAATATAATTATAATTAAATTCTTTATAAATAATAAAAATATTATTATAATGTTTACTAATTTAAAAAATCAACAGAAAACCAAACATTATAATATTATTTATTTTTAAATTAAAAAGAGAGTTAGAAATAAAAAATTAGTTTTTTTATATATATTTATTAATAATATAATAACAAATATCTTTATAAAGATATTATATTTATTTTTATATAAAAAATATATAAAAAGGTTAAAAATAATTTAATTATAAAATATTTTTTAAAAAAGAATTTAAAATATATTAAAGTTATAATAATATTACTATCCCTATAAATTAATATTACTATATAAATTTAAGGAATTTTATTTAATAAAATATAATAATATATAATATAATTTTAAAATAATATATAAAAAAGATTTTTTTATAAAAGAATATTTAAAATAAAACTTAAAGTTAAACTAGAAACCTAATATAATTTTTTTAAAAAAAAATATTTATTAAAAAAAAAATTTAAAATTAGTAATTTATATTTAAAATTAAAAAGATTTTTAATATATTTATTAATAATATATTTATCTACTATAGCTTTTATTTTTATTAAAATAATTATTTAAATATAATTTTTTTAAAATTATATATACTTTTAAATAATAAATATTTTTCTTATAAAAAATATTAAGAATAATAATAATAATAAAAATAAAAAAAAAGATAATACTAAACTAATAATAAAAAATATATACTAGAAGGCTGCTGCGCAGCACTTAAACCCGACTGAAAATGTGGTTACCCTGCTTTTATAATTTAATATTATTAATATAATTATTAATATAATAATTAATATAATTATAAATATAATTATAAATGTAATTATTAATATAATTATAAATGTAATGTCCGACTGAAAAGGAGGGAGGTTAATTGAACTCCCTAGTGTGGATAAGGAGAATTTTACTATATAAAATTTATAAGATAGTGGCCTAAAAAAAATATATTATTTTTTAATATTTCTTAATAGAACTAGATTTAATTAATAATATCAATACTATCAACATTATCAATTAGCCTATAGATAAATTAAATATCCCCAAACCTTACTTCCTCACCTCTACTCTTTCTTTTTTTATCTCTACCTCTACCTTTCTTTACCTATGAAGCTCTATTACTACTCTGTTTATAAAACTCTACTATTATTTATTATATTTATAATATAAATCTGTTGAGTAAATTTATTATCAAAAAGCTTAATTTATAATAATAAAAAACACTTTACTTAATATATTAAAAATAAATTTTAACACCTAGCAGTTTAAAGATAATATTTAGATTATACAAAAAATATTCTTTAGTTATGAATAATAAGTGTTTTAGTAGAGAATTAATATTTATTTAAATATTAATTTAAATACAATCTTGATAATACTAGTAAGATTAGGTAAAACTAAGTTATATTATATATCTATATTTAAATTTTTTAGTAAAATAATAATAATTTTTATACTTCTAAATCAACTAATTACTAATTTAACCCAAAATCTACTTAACAACAATCTTTCTACTACTTTCCTTAACTATATTTTAACCCATAATAATCTAAATTTAGTTTAAAATATAACAACTAACAAATTTCAACTTATATTTATCAACCTTAAAAAGATATAATCTCTCAGCAGCTTTTATCAATTAATAACCCAACATCAAAAAAATTTTATAAACCATATTAAATATATCATTATTAAAAAATATCATTTATTATACAATTCTAGAAATTATAATAAAGAATTTTAGTTATCAAACTATTATTCTTTTATTTTAATTTAATTATAATCTTAAATATTATTAACCTTATTTAATTATCATCATTACCCAATCTACTCAGCCTCATCAACAATCAATTTATTATTAAAAAAGTTAGCTATAATTAATTTAATTTATTTTATATTATAACTTAACTATAATTAAGCTTATAATATTATCAACAACTTAAATTTCTACTTCCTTTTATAAATAAGCATTCAATAACCAATATTAATATAATTCCAACCACTACTATTTTTATAAAAAAACAAGCACTACTATTAGAAAACTATCTAGACTTTTTAATTACTACTATCAACATAAGCTCAAAAAAGACCCCCAAAAATCTCAATCAACCAGACAAACCTTTAAACAAACCAACAAACATAAATACAAAGGATATTTATCAAATATTACAATAACGTATTACTATTACAAAAATCTTTCATTCATAAAAATATACAAACTAATATATACAAAACAATATTTATCTTACCTAGCTTTCCAATTAATATCAATATCAAATCAATTAAGCTTGTTATTTAATAGAATATCTCAAAAACCCTCAATAAATTATACAATTATCACAAGTTTATACAATAATTTAATAAGATTAAAAAAAAAAACAGCACTATAATTTTTATTTAATTTTTATAAAAACTAATATATTAGGTTAAAATAACAAAAACCACAGCAAACTCAGCCCAAAAATATAAACCTATATAATATATAAAAACTTATATAAAAAACAAAGACATTTCTCTTTACTTAATTATAATATTTCTAATTAAGATAAATTAAAAAAAATTAAATAATAATATCATCTATCAAATAAATATAGAAAAAGATACATACTTAACTATTATAATAATCTTACTTTTTTCAAATCCAAACATAATAAACTATATATTTACTATAATCTAAATTTTATTTAAAAATTAATTAAAAAATTATATAAAAAACATCTATAATATAAATTTATATTATTTATAACTATTAGTAATTAGAATTTATAATAATAACTTCAAATATAAAAATCTAAATTATATTAATCTTTAAATAATAATTAACCATCATTTTTTATTTCTACATAATATCTTTATATTGCTCTATATATATCTTAATCAAATCTAACATTTTTTTTTCCAATATTTATAATCATTTATCACTCAATTATATTTCCTTACCCAATAATAATATTAACATTTCTAAAAATAATATCTAAATAAAAAACAGTTTTGCTAAAATTTTAATTTTTAAAAAAAATATATATATAACTTAGAAATTCTTAATTTTAAATATATTACACCAATTAATTATTAAATCTACTATTATTTACTTATAAGTCTTCCTTTATATATTATTTATAATAATAATAAATACCAAACTACAAAATACTTAAATCTACTGAAATTTAATATCTTACTAATTACTATATATCATACATTTAGGATTACCAGCAGGATACCAGTTTCAACATAACCATAATCAATAATTTTAAGATTAAGATAATACTAACCTCTAACCCATCCAAGCATAAATCCAAACAACACCAATATCACCAAAGATAGCTTAATTACAAAATAGTATTTTAATATTACCTAAAAAATATTTATAAAAGGATTAATAATAAAATCCATTACTAACCCTTTAATATTATGAATTAGGCCAAGTTCTTTATATTTATTAATATTAAAAATAAGTAATATTTATTTTATAAAAATAAACACTTCTAGTCTAGATATACTATTAGTAGAATCTCTTATTTTTAGTATATGCTATAAAATAGATAATGACTTTTTATAATACTCTGTTATAAAGAAGAATATATCTTTATTATAATATTTTATAAATTATTATATGATTTTTAAATTTAAGTAGTCTTATATACTATTATTTTTAATAATATAAGTCTTCCTGGGTTTAAATATATTAGTATTATTTTTAAAAATATTAATACTTAAACTATTATTAATTTCTATCCTTTACTATAAAATATGTATATTTTTTATTATTAGATATCTATTTTATAATTTTTAGAATAATTACTAAAATTTAGAATTATTAGCTTATCTTATCTATTTATTAAAATTAATATTTTGATTAATATTTTTTCAAATAGTCCTAGTAATAATAACTTATACTTCTTAATCAAGTAATTTCTTATTTAAATTATATAAAAGAATATTTAGTATAAATTTAAACTAATATAAATTTCTAACTAAAAAAATAATAAATACATTATTAAATAAATTATTATTCTTCCAATATTTTACTAGAATTTTATTGATCTGATCTAATAGTTTATTTCTTACTATATTAATTTTATTAATAATTAGTATGTTTTTATCTTTCTATTTTATATTAATATTATAATTATTGAAAATTTTATTGTTTTTGTTTTTTTAATCTTTTTATTATTATCAATATATTCTTATAGATATAAATCTAAGAAATTATATAGTATTTTTCTACTAATATTAAATATTATAGTATTAATATAGATATAGAATTCAAGATAATCTATATATTATTTTTATTTAAATAGTATTTAAATTATTTATATAATTTATATTTTATTAATTCTACCTTTACTAGATAAATATATAATAATTTATTCTTGGTTTTAGTATTATTTATCTATTACTCTAGTTATCTCTATTAAAATATAATTTTGTTTTTGATTAAGGCGTAAATCCTTAATAACTAATATCATATATTTAGATTAACTATGTTCCTAGATTTCTAGAAGTGTGACTCTGTTGTTTATAAAATCAGTACTATTAAGAAGCAATTTATCTATGTTTGGGTCTATATTTGGATTTTATGCTTATTTTTTTAAATTTCTATAATACTGTTTTTAGATGATACTCTATTTTTTAATTTTATAGTTAAAAAAACTTATTTTGTTAATATCAAAACTATTTTCAAATCTAATAATCTTAATAAAAATATATGTATAATAGGTATATTATTATCAATATAATTATTTAATTTATAATTTATTTTAATTAGTGTTAAATGTATAATATTTTAGATTTTTTATATTGTTATATTATACTTATTTTTAAAATTATTTAAGTATTTATGTTTATATTTTATTTGTTTTATTTATTTATACTAGTTATTAGATTATAATTTACTATTTATTATTATAAATCTTTAAGTATCTTTTATTTATTTTTATTATAATTTCTTTAATAATTTAAAGTTTTTAGTATAAAAATAGATTTAAGATAGAAGTTCTTCTTTTAGTATTTCTTATATAATATAGAAATCTACCTTTCCTTAATTTATTATTTATTTATAGAAATATAACTATAATTATAAAATAAATAAACCTAACAAAATAATATAATACTTAGATTAAATTAATATTTAATATTTATAATTAATAATAATTTAGGTAATATTATTCTCACCTTTATATTTTTATATTATTAATAAAATTTATTAAAAATATTATACTAAAAAAGTATAGTATTTTAATTTTAGTAGCTAATAAAACTTATTATAGAAATTTATAGTAGCTGTTGTGATTATTTATAAAGTTAATATCTTTTGTTTTATTTCTTTTATTAATTCTATAAATTATAGATTTATAATTATATAAATAAAATAATTTTAGTTTAGATTTATAATATTTATAATTTTTTAATTAATTAAAAGTAATTTAAAAGATTTTTATTTATAATAATATTTCCTTAAAATCTTAATCTTTTTTTATTAAATTCTATATTACCCTAACCTCCTAAAGATTAAAAGATTTTTATAATTTTATAATAAATAATATAATAAGTAATAGATATAAACTAATTATTAGTATATCTTTTAAGTTTATTTATAACTATAGAGATAATTTCTAAATTAAAGATTTTTTAAGTAAAGCCCAGATAATTATATAGTTTTTAAAAAATACTTCAATTTCTATTTATATTAATAAGAAAAACAACAATAATAATAATAATAATAATATTAAATATTATACTATATTCTAAATCCTATATAAATATTACTTTTAGTCTATTATTATCTTTGAACTAATAATACAAAATATTTTAAATAATTATATAATAATATAAAAGATATTAAATTTTTATAACATAATCAATTATATAGTAGATAAAAGCTAAATACTTTATTTTTATAAATAAAAATAAGAAATCATAATTACTACAACCACAATAATTAAATTTCAAGAAGTAGTATATTCTTCATCTCATTAAATATTAATATTACCCTTTTCATCAATAAAGCTAGACTCAACAAAAGGCCAAGATACTCCAAAACAACACCACTCTTTCCCCCAATTATACCAATAACAGCTACCATTATATTTATACCAGTTTATTAATCCAGCTATTTAGACACCTTCTTCAAGTATATCAGTCTCCAAATCAAATCTAATCTCAAAATCTTACTCTAATAAATCAGAGCTACTACCTAAACTGACACTATAACTAAACAAGATAAATTCAAGAAAAGCAATAATCTTTCTTCTATATTCAAGATTAATAGTAATATTATATTAAATATTTTATAAATAAATATTATTTTTAAACTATATTAGATAATAGATATAGAAAGCACCTTTTTTATTAATTTCAATTACCTTAAAATAAATATTAACTTTATTAAACACACCAAGACTATTAAATAAATATATTAGATAATTAAAGAAAACCTTAATAATAAAATAAAAAAACTCTATAAATACCACTAAATTATTAGAAACATTAACCTATTATATTTTCTACTTAATTTTTTAATCAATAAAAAAGTCTAATAATATTCTAGTTAACTTATAAACCAAAAAACTAAATAAATCTTAAAAATTAAAAATAACCCAAACAGTTAAAGGCTTATATTTTAGAAAAAAGAAAAAGACCTCTTAATATATAATTATTTAATATTTATTTAATAGTATATATCTTATTAAAATAATAATCTTTTATATTAATATCCAAACCACTATATTTAAAATTTTACTAGTTTCCTAGAATTCACTCTATACTAATTAAAAATCTTTAATTATCAAGAAATTTAAACTCCATTAAATACTAAGCCAATCCTTTTTTTTCATAAAAAAATAGCTCTGCTTATTATTCCATTAACAAAGTAATATACTAAATACTAAAAAACTAAAAATAAAATAAACCTACAATCATAATATCATAATAAATAGTTCAACCAACTTTTCAAAATAAACCAACCTTAAGATCCCACAAAATAGCTACCAACTCCATTCCACAATAAGATAGAGAAAATACCCATAAAAAATACTATCAAAATATCCAGCAACAACAAATTATTTATACATATCTTAGATAATAGCTTTATTTATTCAAAATATTCTTAAAATACTCAATAATAACAGTAACAGCAACAAGCTCAAACAGTTAATTATTTTAAACCATCAAACACTCAATATTTTAAATTAATTAAACACCAACAACTATAACTCTAACATCTATATCATCAAACAAAAAACCAAAAACAAAGATAGTTACAGTTCTATCCAAAGAAAAATCACCTTAAAAAGTATTATCAAATAGGGTTTTAATCTTATTTAAATTAATATAATTATTTTTTTTAGTTTCCTTTATCTCCAGATTATTAATATACAATATAATATCAACAATATCTTAAGATATATTATCTTCTAATAATATAAATAAAAATTTTTTATTTATACTAATATCATAATAAAAAAGATTATCCCTAACTAGTTTTATTAAAATCTGTTTGATTTATATAGGTCTTATCTTTAAATAAAGCTTTAGCATTTATAAATATAGTTATTCTTAAAATACCTAAATAACTTTTAAAAATTTATACTAGTTAATTATTCAATTAGATAGAATATTAGTAACTAATTGAGTATTCAGAAAGATAATAACCATATATTCACTTAAAAATCTATATATCCTATCTATAAAAATATTATTTGGTATATATTTTTCTAATTATATAATTTTTTATAATTAATATCTTCTCTACTTTACTAAAATTATGAAAATAAGGAGGCTTATGATTATATGCTGGCCCTGTGTAAGAGTAGCTAATATTGAACCTATTAGGTTTGGAGAAGATTAATATTAACTTTTTTTGTAAGGAAGAGTTGTATATATTATATATATAATTTTTACTATTTATAATAGGTATAAAATAGATTCAAATCATACTGTTTGATTAAAATAAATATTAAATTATTTATTATATACAAAACTATATTATTCTTATAACTTCAGACACTACAAACCAAGTATAATTAATTAAATACAAAGTCCAAAATAGTAGTTTAAAACTAATTCTCCAATAAAGCTCATAATTCTATATATCCCAATAATAATAGAAATTAATCTAATACTTCTTATTTATTTTTAAACTAATTTTTAAACAGTTTCAATACTAAGGTTTAGTTATTTTAAAAAAATATAATAAATTAGTATATTTACTAAAATTAATTAAATAAAGATTTTATTATAAATATCATACTTACTATATTTATAACTTATTTATTTTAAAAATAATAATAAAATTATCAGTATCTATAATAATTTCTAATTGACATCTTTTTCTAAATTTAAAAACAGATATATTACTCTATTTATTAAAACTCAATTAAATATACAAAAGTTTGAAGTCAAAGTACAAATAAAAAAAAAAAAAATTAAGATAGTTTATTAAAAAGTAGAGTATTATAATTAATATAATTAAGATAATCTATTAAAATAAAAAAAAAATATATAATAATAAAGATTAATTAAAGTAAAAAAAAATATTAATAATTAAAAAAATCAACAAAAATGTATTAGATCTGGTTTTATAAAATAAATACTATAAGATAAATATTATAGTATATATTAAAATTAAAACTATCTAGGTAAATATTGAAAATAAGGCTGTTTAGATAAATATTAATATTTAATAGTATTAAAAGTATTTAAGTATAAAAATCTTTTTAAAGCTGTTAATTTTTCCTTCTTTTTCTTTTTTTTTTCTTTCTTTTTCTCTTTTTTCTCTCTTTTTTCTTTTATTATTTTTTAATATTTTTATTGTATCTCTTTATTTCTTATTATTTATTACTCTTTTTTACTCTCCACTAAAATATTATCTTTTCTTTTTAAAGATTATATTTAATTTTTTTTGTCTTTATCTCTTTTACTTAAATATATTTAAGTTTAAAAAAAAAAGTTAAGATTATTTTTATAAAACCACCAAAATTATTATTAATTTTAATAGTTTAAGTGAGATTAAATTATTAATTATTTTCTCTAAAACCTATCTTAGTCTTTTATATAAGTTTAATAAAATAAAGTCAAATATCATTAATCTTTTAAATAACAATAATAAAATTTAGTTTATAAAAATTATTTTTTTAATAAAATCTTTTTTTAAATTCCTTAAATTTATTTTTAAAAAATTTAAGTTTTATAATTTAGAATTACTTAGTGAGATTTCTTTAAATAATAATTATACTATAATTTATAAATTATTTAAAAAGTTATCTTTATCTTTTTTTAATAGAAATTAACTAAACATCTTATTAAAAAAATTTTAAATAACTTAGACTTTAATTCTATTAATCTTTTAATAAAAGATAATTTTTTACTTGTAATTTTTATAAAAAATAAGTATATTTTTTTTCTTTTCCTCTATATTTATATTTCTATTTATATTATTAATACTAATTATTTATAAAATAAAAGAATATATATAAAATTTCTAAAAGTATTATAGTATCTATTAAATTTATTATATCTATTATCAAACATCTAACTCTATAACTATCCTCTGCTATTAAAGATATAAACCTTATAATTTTTAATAAAACTAAATCCTAAATTTTTTTTAACAAAACCAAAGCTCATATTTCTACTTTTAATTATAAAATCTTTGTTTTGGTTAATTAGAAATTAACTATTATAAATAAATATTAAATAATTTTAATAAATATATTAACCTTATCTTTTAAACTAATAATTCTATATTTATTATATACTAATATTGTTTTAATAGATATCCTAGATATTTTAATTAAAATTAAAAAATAAATAACACTCTATAAATCTAAGTTTAATAATAATAATAATAAATATAATTTTATTAATAATATTTTAGAAAAAGTACCTGATTTGATTATATTATAAAAAAAATTATTTAAATATATTATTAATACAACCAAAAATAAGAATTTAATTTAAGATACCAAAAATATAAGCTTTATTTTAGTAAAAAAAAGGAAAAAATCTTATATTTTATTTATTTTATTAATTAAATCTATAATTATTAATTTAAAATTTTAGAGTATAACAAATTTTTTATTATTTTAAACCTTAATAATTTTTAATTAGATATTTTTAAAATATTTTAAACTAAGTATCTTAATAATAATTTAAATATATTAATTAAAAAATCTATTATTTATATTTAAATCAAGATAAAAAATAACATTTTTTTTTTTTAATAATTTATAATATAATTGTTGGTTTTTTAGCAGGTGGGATAATTAGCTATTTAATCTTATATATTAAAAATCTTATTATTAACATATTTATTATTATATTTATAAAATTTATTGTTTATTATATTATTAATAATAAAAAGGCTGGTTAAAATAAGAAAAAATCTTAGTTTAATATTTTAGCTAAACTCAAGGATATTTATATTTTTATGGAATTTAATAAAATAAAATTTAAAAAATACCAAATTATTTATTAAACAAAAAATTATAAATTATAAATTATTTTTTTAATTTAAAAACTATTTTTATTTATATATTTTTTTATTTATTTTTTTAATCTAATTTTTTATATATTTCTTTTTTTTTCTATAACTCCTTCAAAATCCCATTCTTATTTCTTATTTTTCTTTTTTATTATTATTTTTTTTAATAATATATCTATTTTATTTTATTCTAATCTTAATTAAATCCCTTACCCCAGCTATTAATTATTTAAATCTTAATATTTATATAAATATAATTAGATTATATAATAAAGGAGAAGATTAATTTATAATTAAAAATATATATAAATACAATAAAATCATATTTCTTTTATAATATTTATATTAATTAAAGAGATATTAATAATATTTCTATTTAATTTTTAATACATATTTATATTTAATATAATAATTAAAAAAAAAAAATTTAGTAAAATATTATTTATAAAAACTTTCTAAAATTCTAATTTAATATAATATATATTATCCTATATATTTATTTATATATATTTAAAGTTATATTTTCCTTCTGGTTAATTAATTTGATTAAAATCTTTATATATTAAAAATTATTTACTATAATTATAATATTAAATGATAATAAAATAAAAAATATTCTGATTTTAATACCTATATTCATTAATAATAGCAGTAAGTTGTGCTTTTATAAAAACTTAAAAAAAATAACCTATATAATCAGAGGTGATTTGTTAAATAATTTTACTATTATAAATAAAACCTTTTTTTTTTAAAATAGTATATATAAGGTGTATTTCTTTATATTATAGTTTAAACATATTAATATTATTTTTAATTTATAAGTTGATGTTAGTACTAAACTTATAAAAACTAATATAATTAATAGTTGATTTATTAAATTAATATTATCTATATTAATTTGTTGTAGTTGTTGATTAATTTATTAATAGAATAATTTTATAAATTAAAATATTTTATTATATTTATTATATATTATATATATTTATTTTTAAGTAATATTAATTCTTTAGATTAATAATTAAGATATTTTATAATAATAGTATATTATTTTTAAATTTCTAATAATAATTTTTTTATAATATATAACAATAAATCTAGTTAGGTGGAACTGGTTAATAGTTCAATATTTCTATATATAAAGTTTAATATATTAATAATATATATATTATTTAATTTTTTAAATAAGATTTTTTTAAATTTATCTCAGATATAATATAATAATATTTTTAATATTTTATTATATACTAGATAATTTATAGTTTATTTTTATTTAATAGGTTTTTATAAAGAAAATTAATTATTAAACTATAAAATATAAAAATTAATAAATATTACAATTTTTATCTTTTTTTCTCAAATATTTAATAATAATAAATATAATATATTTTTTTTATTTTTTTTTTTAATTTTTTATATTACTAAACCTTAATAATTATTATTATAATATAAATTATTTTTTTAAGAGGTAGTTTTTTTATATAGAATCTAAATAATTTATATTAATTGATATAAAAATTAATTATAAATAATATAATTAATAATAAATTAATCTAATTATTTTTTATTTATTAAAAATATTGGTTTTATAGTAGATATTATTAATCTAAAGATATTTAAAAATAATAAAATATATTTTTATTTATTATAATTATTATATATAATATTTTTTATCTATAAAATATAGATTTAAAACTAAATAAGTATAAATTTTTAAATAAAATTAATAAAAAAATATTCAAATTTAGTCCTAAAGTTCTTTAGGATTTTTTTAAAAATTTAATTTGAGAGGTTGTTAAACTATAGAATTAATAGTTTAAGACTATATTAATATTATTATATTAATTTATTAAGATTAATATTATTAAAAAAAGTGTAAATTTAATATTATTATAATTTATATATTTTAAATTTATATTCAAAGAATATTTATAAAAATAATATAATTATTTTATTTTTTAAAATTAATAAAGAAAGTTGCTGTTTAAATTTAAATTTTATTTAAATTAAAAGTCTAGAATATTATAATATTAATATAAAAACCAAAAATATATAATTAACCTAATAAATATATAAAATTCTTAAAATAATTAAAATAAATATTTTTATAAATAATATTAAAAAATAAATAGCTTACTATACTAATTTTTATATATATTATAATAATAATAATTTATTAAATTTTTTTATTATTATTAATATTATTTCTTGTATTAAAAAAATTCTAGATTATTAAATTAATATTTTTTTTATTAATAATAATTGAAATAGTATTGGTGGGAGCTTGTTTTATTATATTGTTGTTATTAATATTAGTTTTGTTTAATATAAGGGTAGCTATATTAATACTTAATATATATTTATAAATTTAATATAATAATATATTGAATTAGTTTTATATTAATAATTATATTTTTATAATAATATTAATATTAAAACTAAAATTATACTTATATAATAATAATATAATATTAAAAAAGTTTTAATCTTTTAATTTAAATTTTATAAGAGAACTTTATAGTTTTTTTATAAACTACAATTACAAAAATAAAAAATTAAATATAAATATTTTTATTTAAATAAAACTTAATTAGAAAAATTTTAATAAATATAATAATATAATTATAATAGTATAATTATAGTAATATAGTTATAATATTATACTATAGTAATACAACTATAATAGTATATTATAGTAATATAGCTATAGTAATATACTATAGCAGCACAGCTGTAATATTATAATATAGTAATAGTTTTCAGTTGGGTTTAAGTGCCGCGCAGCGGCCTTCTAGTTATTAATATAATTAGAAATGTAATTATTAATATAATTATTAATTAAGCGCCAGGGTCCCTCAGTCGAGCCCGCCTTCGGCGGCCTCTCCTTCCGGACCCTGGCGCCTGCGAGAGAACCTTCCATTAATTTTTTATTTATTTTTTAATTATTTTTTTTGATTAATTATTTTTTAATTAATTATTTTTTTAATATTTTTTGAAACATTTTTTATTATATTTTATATTTTTATTTTTTAAATTATTATTAATGTGCTTAGTAAGCAACACTTAATTTAATATTAATTAATTTAGTGTGCATAACGTCATAATATTTTTTATTTATTTTTATATTAATTTTTTAATAATATTTTTTTATATTTTTAATTTTTTAATTATTTTGGTGCTGCTTACTAAGCAACGCATATTATATATTAAATTAATTTTTAATGCATGACGTCATAATATTTTTTATTTATTTTTATATTAATTTTTTAATATATTTTTTCTAAGTCGCTTATCTCTGTTAAGTCCGAAATGCCAAGGAACAGCTAAGAATTGCTAAGAATCAACACATTTTTTACAGCCTACCACCAGGCAAAATCTGGTGGAAAAGTCTGGGTTGGACGGACTGGGGAGTTTAAAGAGAAACCCTCCTTTTCAGTCGGGCATAAAAACAATATTATAAAATTAATATTTTTAATATAAGAATAAATAATATTAAAAAATAAATTAAAATTATAAATAATAAGAATTAATAACAAAATTAATATTAAATATTTTTAAAATAAAATATATTTATTTAATAAAAAAATAAGAAATAAAATAAGAAGAGATATATATAATATATATATATTAATAACTAAAAAAAATATTTTTAAATTAAACAAAAATCTTTAACTAAATTTTTATATTTAAAAAAAATTATATATTAAAAATATAGCTAGTTTTTGTATAAAAACAAGACTTATATTTAATATAATAATTTTAACTAGATTAAAAATAATAAATATTATATAAATAATAAATTTTTTATTAATAGAAACACCTTTTATAGAAGATAATAAACTTATAATAAATATTAAAAATATAAATATAATATTTTAAAAATTAAATTTATTATATTAATATTAATAAGATTTAAGTCAGAGGGAGTAATAATATTATTATTATACTATATAGTAATAAAAAAGAAAAAAAAAAGTTTCTAAATTTTAAAATAGAATAAAGAAGATTAAGAATATAAATATAATAAAAATAATTATATATATATAAATATATATAATTAAAAAATAATAAAATAAAATAAAAATAAAAAAAAAGAATTTAAAATAAAAATAAAAAAAAAGAATTTAAAATAAAAATAATAAAAAAGTTCTTTTATATATATTTAAGATATTTTAATAATAGTATCTAAAATTTATTTAAGAGAATATAAAGTTTTGTAGGGAGTGTTTTAAGAGTTATAGTCTTAACTGGAGAGTTAGAGAACTATAACAGCATAAACTCTAACTTAACTTCACAAAATAAAATTATAACAACATAAGTTTTAACTTAGTTTTATAAAATAAAACAGTATAAGCTTCTGTTTAATAGTATAATATAAAACATATTATAGTATAAACTTAATATAAACTTTATAATAAATAATATAAATAAGAGCTATTATAGTATAAATTTAATAACAAGTTTAATACTAAGTTATTATAATATAAATTTAGTATTAAACTTAGTATTAAGTTTTATAATTTAAATTTAATACTAAATTTAGTATTAAACTTTATAATATAAATTTAGTATTAAATTTAATATAAGCTTTATAAATAATTATATAAATAAAAACTATTATAATATAAACTTTAACTTAGCAATATAAATAAGAATTATTTATTTTAAATTTTATAAAATATAGTATATATAAGTTTTAATAAAAAATATATAAACTTTAACAAAAGAATATATAAATTTAAACTTATATTTTATTTTATTTATATAAATATAAATTATATTTAATATAATATAAATTTTAAATTTAATATAATATAAATTTTAAATTTAATAATATAAATATAAATTATAAAAAAACAAACTTATAAAATAAACTTTATAATATAGTAGTATAAATTAAAATTATTATAATACAAACTCTAAAAAAACAACACATACTAAAATTATTCATATAATAAATTTTATATAAAAAATATTCTAATTTAATATTATAATAATATATATTTAGTATAAAAAACTCAAATTTAAAAATGAAAATTAATATAATATAAATATATATTTAAGTATAAATACTAATAATATTAATATTATAAATTTTATAAAAAAAAACATAAACTTAAGATTAATAAAATCTAAAAAAAAAGAATATATTTTTATAATAAAAAAGAACTCTTAATAAAAAAAATTTAATAAAATTAAATAAATTTTATTTAAGAAAAAGTAAATTAATTAATATATAAAAAACATATACTATAGTTTTATAATAAATTTTTAAAATAAAATAATTATTAAAATATAATAAATAAATTAAAAAATTATTTATAAACTATTATATAACTTAATAAGTATATTTAAATAATAAAAAAATAAAAACTTTGAAGATAAAATATATATTATAAAAATAAACTTATAACTATAATATATAATATATAGTATTAAATAGCACAAACTCTACTACAAAAAAATTAAATTATATATAATAATATAATATATAATTATATATAATAATATAATATATAATTATATATAATATAATATATAATTATATATATATAATAATATAATATATAATTATATATAATAATATAATATATAATTATATATAATATAATATATAATTATATATATATAATAATATAATATATAATTATATACATATAATAAATATATAATTATATACATATAATAAATATAATTATTAAATAAAAATTAACCATAAAAAAGAATATAATTTTTTTTATAAAGATAATAATATTAATCAAAAACACTAGAAACTTTAAAAAATAATTTATTTAAAATATTTATACTTAAAATAATTTTTATATTATAATAATAGTTTCAATACTAAAAATAATAATTAAATTAAAATATTATTATAAATATAAAAACAATTATATATAAAAAATAGCTATTACCAAATTACTTACTCTATTAAAAAAACAAATAATAGTAAGGTCCCAGTTTTATTATCTTTTTTACTTATTCTTCTAAAAGTATATTTTTTAATAAAAACTTAGAGAATATATTAATAACATTATTAATTAAGACTTATATACCTCTATAGTAGAGATATATCTATTACACTCCCATTAGCAATAACAATTTATAAATTAATAATAAAATTAATACTACTAATAATACTAATAATATTAATAATACTAAGGAATAATTAAAACTTATTAAAAATTAATATATTTTTTATAGCCTACTACTAGGTAAAATTCTAGTAAAAAAGTCTGGGTTAGGTGGACTGGGGAGTTTAAAGAGAAACCCTCCTTTTCAATCAGGCATATTTATTATTTTTAAATTATTATTTTTTATTCTGATTATATTGATATAAGTTTTTATTAATAAAAAAGTTTATAAAGTATTAATTTTTAAATTTAACATTATAAAAGTATTAGAGTATATAATGGTTTAGGAATATTTGATAAATATTATTATAGTATTTAAAGATAAGTATATTAATTGTGATTATAATTATTAAATTTAATAAAATTATAATTTTTTAATTATAATTTTACCTTTTTTATATAATTAAATAAAATATATAAACTTAAATTTAAGTATTTTTTATTAGAAAATATTATTATTTTAAATATTATTAAATTTATTTAAAATTATATAAATATTAATTTAGATATTTTTGAATATTAAATAAAAATTTTTAAATAGTTAATCTAGTAATATAAGAGATTATTTAATAATAAGTTAAGGATAGTTTATAAATTTAAAAATAATTAAATATATATTTTTATTGTAAAAAATGAAAGTATTTTAAAGAACTGTCTGTTTATTTATATTTTAAAAATTAAGTAAAAGGTGTTATGGAATAATAGTGCAATACCCGAATTATCTGTACAGATACTCTTCCTACATGGTATATGGAATAATATTATATTTACCTATTTTGTGGATTAATATCTTGTATAAGGTATTTGTTTATATAAAATAATTTATATAGAATTAGCCTATAGATAATAAAAAAAATTATATAAATAAACTTGATTATATGGAATATAGAATTTTATTAGGATATTATTATAAAAAAAGATTATTTTTATTATAATTTTTTTAATATAGGTTATAGTATTATCTTATATTATATAAATATTTATTACTTGATATTTATTTTTTATAATAAGTTATAAATAATAAATAGTAAGTATAATATATTAATATTTTCTATTATTTTATATATTAAAGTATTATGTATTTAATTAGAATAGTTTTATCTTGATTAATAGTTTTTTTTTAAAAATTATTAATTAATTTTTAAACTATAATATTTTAATAATTATAAGTTTATTTATTATTGTTATTATATATTTTATTTTAATGATTATTATTATATTTAATATATATTTATTTCTTTTTATTAAAAATCTTATATAGTAGTGATTGAGAGTTTAAGACTTTAGAATAAAGTGTATTTAATCTGATATTAAGTTGAAATATAATACTTTAACTAATTATTTTTAATAAATAAAGAAAATTAATAAATATATAATAAATTTTAATATAATTTATAAATTTCTTTAGTATATAAGATTATAAAATTTATAATATATAATAATAGTATTAAAGGTTTATATAAGACTTATTTAATTTAATATATTTAGATAATGTTTATTTTTTTTTCTAATAAATAATATTATAAATAATATAGTTGGGTACTGATAATTATTAATATTAGATTTAAAAGTAATTTATTATTAAAGAATAATTATTTTAAAAAATTATTATTAAATAGTAATTGTTTTTTATTATAGTTATAAAATATTTATTATAGTTTTTATAAGTTATAAGTATAATATTTAATATTAATAAAATTTATAAATTATTTATTTTTAAAAAAATAATATCTCTATCTAATTTGTTATATAAATAATATTATTATTTATTTTAATTTTTTTAAAAATTATTTTTAATATTTAGATATTATTATATTAAAGCTTTAAAATATTAATATAATATTATTAATTAATAAGTATTATATTATATATTATAAAATTAAATTATTTAATAAATTAATTAATAGATTTAATTTAATAATATTAAAATTAAAAATAATAATAATAATAATAAACCTAATAGAATTAATAATATTAATAAAATTAGAATCTTAATTAAGAATAACTAAATAATATTAAAAATATATTCTATATTATTTTTAATAGATATAATAATTTTAGTTTTTAAAAATATTAAAAGTAAGATATAATTTTAAAACAAGATAAATTTAAAAATAATATATAAAAAATAAAAAATTTAAATTTATTAAAACTTAAAAAACTAAATAGAAAAATATATAAAATATTTTATTTATAATTTTAAATTATTTTTAAAAAAAGTATTTATTATATATTTATATTAATAATAATAAAGTATGATATATGAATTATATTTTAATATTTTTTATATATAATATATAATTTAATTAATAATTAATAAATAGTATTTAGATCTAAATATTAAAAATCTTATATTAATATATTTTTTATTAATAATTTTAATAAAAATAGAAAAAAATTATTAATTAATAAATTTAAAATATATTAATTTAATATATATAATTAAGAAATTATAATTAAATAAATATTAAAAATTATTATATATATTAATTATAAAGTTTTTAAAAATTTATTAAAATTGAAAAAACTAAAGATAACTATTTTAAAATATTTAAATATATAATAATAAAATTAAATAAACTTTCTGTTATAATTTTAATTAAATCTAAAAATATATTATAAAAAAAAATAAATTAATAATTATCCTAAATATATTTAATAGATTTAAATAAAAAATAACAACTAAAATAATTATATTAAAAAAAATTATATTAATAGAAAAAGAAAAAGAAAATTATATAAATATATATCTAAGTGGAAATTGAAAATATTAAAACAATATAAGATAGTATATTAAATAACATAACTTTTTATAAAATAAAAAATTATAATTAAAAAGAAGATCTATAATAAAAAAAGGATATTAAGTTTTTATATAATCTTTTAAATAATATTAATACTTTATATATAATTAATAAAAATATAATTTTCTTAGATATATTAATAAAAATTAATAAAAATTTTAAAAAAGAAATTTTAGAAGTTTACTAAAAAAATAAACAGACTAAAAATATTATTATAAAGCTAAAAATTAATAGTTTAATTGATATTAATAACTTTTTAAAATATTATAAATATATATTTAGATTTGTGATAGATAATCTAGTATATTTTCTTAATTAAATAAGAAAAATTATTTAATTATATATATTTTTAAATACTCTAGCTTTTTAAAAATAATTGTTTAAAATAATATATAATAATTAATATTATAATAAAACTAAAAAAATATTATCTTATTTAAATGGTTTTTACTAAAGAGGCTAAGATATTATTATTTAGAAATATATTATTTATTATTTGGATTATTTATAAAATATAATTTATAAATATAAGCTATATAGTTATTTAAAGTTAATATTAATATTAATATTATTTTTTATTATAATATTTATTAATTTAATAATAAATTTATTAAAATTATTAGAACTAAATTTTAAGAATAAGTTTAATATTTTATTTATATATATATATAAAATATTAAAAATTATTAAAATTATATTAAGTTAAAAAATTTAAAATTAAAAAAAATAAATAATTATTATTTAAAAAAATATTTATTTAATATAAGAATTCTTATTAATTATTATTTTAAATAAAAATTCTTATTAATTATCAAAGTTCTAAAAACTTTATTTACATTATTAAATATATATATTGAAGAAGGGCATGTCATACTATGTATTAAAAGAATCCATATTATAAGAATATCTAAAAGTTATCAAAATACCTAAAAAAAAAGTATTTAAAGTAGATATTTTATATTATTATGCCCGACTGAATAGGAGGGTTGAAATAGAGCTACTGGGTACGTGAGTACATAGCTGTGCTCTGGAGGGTGGACTTTGAAAAATGTGTTGTTTTAGTGATTAGTATAAGCAAGGTTATGCTTAACAACCTGTTAAATTGTATTGTATGAATTGTTAATGATAAAGGTTTGGATTAAAGTTTAAGCTTGATTGAAGATGGATATAGGTGGAAGGTTGTGTATGTAGTATAAAGATATCTTTACTAGAGTTATTCTTCAGTTGGGTTTAAGTGCTGCGGCAGCAGCCTTCTAGTTTTATTATATAATATTATATACTTATACTACTGTTATGGAATAACAACACAATACCCAAAATATCTGTACAGACACCCCTCCTACTCTATATATATAATATTACTGTATTTACTTATTTTATAGATTAATATCTTATATAAGATATTTACTTATATAAAATAATTTATATAGAATTAGTTAATATATAAATAAAAAAAGTTATATAAATAAATTTAATTTTATAGTATTATTATAAAAAAGATTATTTTTATTATAATTTTTTAAATAGGTATAGTACTATCTTATGTTATATAAGTATTTACTACTTAATAATCACTATTTATAATAAATAATAAATAGTAAATAATAAATATAATATATTAATATTTTTTTAATAATTATATATCTAGATATTATATATTTAATAGGATTAGTATTATTTTAATTAATAATTTTTTTTTTAAAAAATTATTAGTCAATTTAAAATTTATAATATCTTAATAGTTAGTTTATTTATTATTATTGTTATATATTTTATATTAATAATTATTATTATATTTAATATATATTTATTTTTTTTTTATTAAAAATTTTATATAATAGTTGAAAGTTTAAAACTTTAGAATAAAGTATATTTAATCTAGATCTGGGTTAAAATATAATATTTTAACTAATTTTCTTAATAAATAAGAAAAATTAATAAGTATATAATAAATTTTAATATAACTCACAAATTTTCTTTAGTATATAAAGATATAATAAAATTTTATAATATAGAATTATAAAAATAATATATAGATAATAATAATTTTGAATTAATATTAAATAACAAAAATAAAAAATATAAAAAATTTGTTAATAATTTTTATATTTTAAAAATATATAAAAAAGAATAATTATAATAATAACTTAAACAATATTTTATTAAAAAAAAAATAAATATAAGAATATTTTTATTTTTAAAATTAATTATAAAATATACAAACAATCTATAAAAATATTAAAATAAATTAATAATAAATATAAAAATATAAATCTTAGAAATAAATATTAATATAATAAAAAAAATAAAAAATAATATTAAATATAAATTAAAATAAAATTTTAAAACAATATAATAAGAAATAATTAATAAATATTAAAAATATTTATAAATAGTATTAATAATAATTTAAGATATAGAAAAAATTATATCTAAAAAATATAAAATAATATTTAAAAAATATAAAATTAATATTATAATAAAATAAATTAAAATTATTTTAATTAATACTTAAATAAATACTAGTATAATTTATAAAAATTTATTTTTTATAAACTTTTAATTTATATTAGTTAATAAATTAGAAAATTAAAAAACTCAAAGTTCAACTTTTTTAATAAAATTTAATAAAATATCTAAAATAAAAGATTTAATTAAATATAAAAAATAATTTAAAAAATTTAATTAATTTTTTAATTAACTAAATAATTACTTTTTTTTTTACTCTAATAGATTCCCTACAAAATAATATAAAATTGTATTTATAAAAATATATTTTAAAAAAATTATTCTTAATATTTATCTAATATATAAAAAAATATATAATAATATAATAAAAAAAAATAAAAAATCTAATATCCTAGAAATTAATAAAATTTTTAAAATATTTTTTATATTTACCAACTTTTTAAAATAAAAGTACAGATATAAAAACAAAATCAAAAAAATATTTAAAAAATTAAATTAATTTAAATAAATAAAATTTATAAAATCTTTTTTTCAATAATTTAATTAATATATATTATTTATAAATTATAATAATAAAACTTTGTTTTATAAAACTAAAAAAAAACTAAAATTTTAATTTAAATTAGAAATTATTAAACAAAAACTTATTAAAAAAGATATAATATATTATAAAATATAAAATATAGTTATTAAATTTAATAATATTTTTTATTTTTTATAAAAAATTAAATAATTTTTTACAAAATATTATAATATTAATAAATATTATTCAAATAAAAATATTAGAAAATTTTAATAAAATTAAATATAAATTAAATAAAATATCTAGAAATCTAATAAAATATATAGTTTAAGATTTATAAACTTTAATATTATTTAATATTAAAAACAAAAATTATAAAAATCTAATATATTTTTATATTTTTTTTATAATAAATTTAAATACCTTAAAAAAAATTATTATTAAAATAAGAATAAAAAAAACTATTATTTAAAAAAATCTTAGAATAATAAATAAATTAAAATAATCTAATATATCTTAATATTAGAGAAATTTAATAGAATTTTAAACAAGATTTAAAAAAGAATTTATTTTAAAATAAGATTAATATAAAAATAAAATATTATTAAAAAAATTAATAAAATAATTATTTAAGAATATATTTTTTTATATTTAAATTATAAAAAGATAAATAAATTTAGAATAATCCTATACTTAAAATTTATATTTATTATAAATAGAGTTTAAATAAAAAACTTTAAAAAAAATATAAAAATTTATAAAAAAATTTTATAAAAATTATTTATATTACTTTAATTAATCTATTATAAAAATAATAAAATTTATAAAATAAATTAATTCTAATAAAATTAAATAAATATACTAAAAACTATTATATAAAATAAAAATAATAAAAAGATATTATTAACTTTATAATTTAAAAACCTTTTTCACTTATAATATTTTTTTAATAATATAATTAGTTTTATAAATAATAAACTTGTATTAATTATAAACTTATAGTTTATATAAAAAAATAAATTATTTATAAACTTATTAAAATAAAAAATATTAAAAATATTAATAAAAATAATTTTAGAACTCTACTAAATATTATTATATTTATAATAAAATTAAAAACTAATATAAACTTTATTAAAAAATAACCTACAAATATATAATTATTTTTTATAAATAAAATTTTATAAATTAATAGAAAGTTTATTAACTATATATTAAAAATAATAATAATCCTTCTTTCTATAATTCAGAAAATAAAAAGATATACTTTAAAAATATTAAAATTTTTTATTATTAAGATAAAAAATATTAAATATATTAATAAAATAATATAATTATTTAATTATATAAATACTTTAATTTATATAATAATTATTATTATAAATAAATAAATTATTTTAAATATTTCTATTATTAAAAATACTATTTAAAATAAATATTTTAAGAAATTTTTAAATCTTTTAAATATTA
>JAVHNQ010000022.1:0-44154 GCA_036872635.1 Orbilia brochopaga | reverse complement strand
TTTATATTTGTTAAATATAAATTTTTTAATTTATTAGTTAATAATTAAATTATATTTTTATAACTATAATAATTTTAAAATTAAAGAGATATTATTTAATAAATTTAAAATATTAATAATATAAATTTCTATATATTTATTAATTAAAAATTTAATATTAATTTTATATTTAATTTATTTTAGAATTTTTTATAAAAAAATTATAATATAATAAAAATCTTTTTTTTAATAAAATAATAATTAATATTATCTAATTATAATTATAAATATATAACTTTTTTTTATTTTATTATTTATTGATATTTTCATAAATTTTTTGTTAATATATATTATAAATATAAATTTTTTATTTAATTTACTTTTTTAATTTAACTAGAAATTTTCAAAACTTACTTTAATCTATATTTTAAATATTTAAAATATTTTTAATTTTTTATATTTCTATTATTCTTATATATTTTATAGTTTTTAAAATATTTATTAAATATTTATTTTATTTTAAAATATATAAGATATTTTAAACAAAATTTATTTTTTTAATATATATAATTATAATTAATAAATATAAATATAATTATAAAATAATTATATTTTTCTTATTTTTTAAAAATAAAAAAATATTAGATATATTAATTATAATAATATTTAAATTTTAATATTATTCTTCTTTTAAAATTATATTTATAATAATATTTATTAAAATAATTATATTATTCTTTAAAACTTTTATAAAATTTAATATATATATAATAAAAATTATATTAAAATAACTTCCTATCATCTTCAAAACTTTTTTTTAATTTATTATTATTTTTTTTATAAAATTTTTTTTTATAGTTTAAAAGTTTTAATTTTTTATTATATATTTATTCTTTATTTAATTTAAATTTTATTTTTTATAAAATTTTTAAATAAATTTATAAAATTTTCAAAATAATTTTTTATTTTATTTTTTTATTTATTATATAAGTATATATATAATATTAATTTTAAATTTCAAAATATTTTTTATAAAATTAATATTTAAAAAATTTGAAAAATTTTTAAAGTATCTAATTTAAATAATATTTTTAATAATAAAAATATTTAAAATAATATATTTATTTATAATAATAATTATTATACAAATTAAAATATCTATATAATTAAATAATTATATTATTTTATTAATATAATTAACATTTTTTATTATAATAATAAAAATTCTAATATTTTTAAAATAAATTTTTTTATTTTTTAGATTATAAAAAAAAAAATTATTATTATTTTTAATATATAGCTAGTAAATTTCCTATTAATTTATAAAATATTATTTATAAAAAATAATTATATATTTATAAATTATTTTTTAATATAATTTATATTAATTTCTAATTTTATTATAAATATAATAATATTTAGTAAAATCTTAAAATTATTTTTATTAATATTTTTAATATTTTCTTATTGAATAAATTTATAAATAGCTTATTTTTTTATATAAATTATAAGTTTATAATTAATATAAATTTATTATTTATAAAACTAATTATATTATTAAGAAAATATTATTAATAAAATAAATTTTTAAATTATAAAATTAATAATATCTTTTTATTATTCTTATTTTATATAATAATTTTAAATATATTTATTTAATTTTATTAAAATTAATTTATTTTATAGGTTTTACTATTCTTTTAATAAATTAATTAAAAAAATATAAATAATTTTTATTAAATTTTTTTATAAATTTTTATATTTTTTTTAACATTTTTTATCTGAGTTTTATTTATAATAGATATATATTCTAGATATAAAATTATTTTATATTTATTATGTTTTTTATAGTTTGGATATAAAAGGATATATTTTTAAATAATTATTTTATTAATTTTTTTAATAATATTTTATTTTTATATTAATTTTATTTTAGGATAAATTTTTTCTTAGATTTTATTTAAAATTTTATTAAATTTTTTTAGTATAGAAATATATCGAATTATTCTAATTTATTTATTATTCTAAATTTTTTTAAAATAATAATTTTTTTTTTTTTTATTTTAATAATAATCTTTTTTAAAATATCTAGATTTATTATAAAAAAAATATAAAAATATATTAAATTTTTATAATTTCTATTTCTAATATTAAATAATATTAAAATTTACAAATTTTAAATTATATATTTTATTAAATTTCTATATATTCTATTTAATTTATATTTAATTTTATTAAAATTTCTTAGTATTTCTATTTAAATAATATTTAATAATATTATAATATTTTTTAAAAAATTATTTATTTTTTTATAAATAATAGAAAGTATTATCAAATTTAATAACTATATTCTATATTTTATAATATATTATATTTTTTTTAATAAATTTCTATTTAATAATTTTTAATTTAAATTAAAATTTTAATTCTTTTTTAATTTTATAAAATAAAATTTTATTATTATAATCTATAAATAATATATATTAATTAAATTATTCAAAAAAAGATCTTATAAATTTTATTTATTTAAATTAATCTAATTTTTTAAATACTTTTTTAACTTTATTTTTATATTTATATTTTTATTTAAAAAAATTAATAAATATAAAAATTTTTTTAAAAACTTTATTAATTTCTAAAATATTAAATTCTTTATTTTTTTTTATAATATTATGATATATTTCTTTATATATTAAATAGATATTAAAAATAATTCTTTTAAAATATATTTTTATAAATATAATCTTATACCATTCTATAGAAAATCTATTAAAATAAAAAAAGAAATAATTATTTAATTAATTAAAAAATTAATTAAATTTCTTAAATTATCTTTTATATTTAATTAAATTTTCTATTTTAAATATCTTATTAGATTTTATTAAAAAAATTAAATTTTTAGTTTTTTAATTTTCTAATTTATTAACTAGTATAAATTAAGAATTTATAAAAAATAAAAGTTTATAAATTATATTAATATTTATTTAAATACTAATTAAACTAATTTTAATTTATTTTATTATAATATTAATTTTATATTTTTTAAATATTATTTTATATTTTTTAAATATAATTATTTTTATATTTTAAATTATTATTAATACTATTCTTAAATATCTTTGATATCTATTAATTATTTTTTATTATATTATTTTAAAATTTTATTTTAGTTTATATTTAATATTATTTTTTATTTTTTTTATTATATTAATATTTATTTTTAAAATTTATATTTTTATATCTATTATTAATTTATCTTAATATTCTTATAAACTATTTATATATTTTATAATTGATTTTAAAAATAAAAATATTTTTATACTTATTCTTTTTTAATAAAATATTATTTAAATTATTATTATAATTATTCTTTCTTTATATATTTTTAAAATATAGAAATTATTAATAGATTTTTTATATTTATTATTTTTATTATTTAATACTAATTTAAAATTATTATTATTTATATATAATTTTTATAATTTTATATTATAAAATTTTATTATATCTTTATATATTAGAAAAAACTTATAAATTATATTAAAATTTATTATATACTTATTAATTCTTTTTATCTATTAAAAATAATTAATTAAAGTATTATATTTTAACTTAATATTAGATTAAATATATTTTATTTTAAAATTTTAAACTCTCAATTATTATTATATAAGATTTTTAATAAAAAGAAATAAATATATATTAAATATAATAATAACTATTTAAATAAAATATATAACAACAATAATAAATAAATTAATTATTAAAATATTAAAATTTTAAAAATTAATTAATAATTCTTAAAAAAAAACTATTAATTAAAATAACACTAATTTTATTAAATATATAATATCTAAATATATAGATATTAAAATAATATTAATATATTATATTTACTATTTATTATTTATTATAAATAATAAATATTAAGTAATAAATATTTATATAATATAAAATAATATTATAATTTATATCTAAAAAATTATAATAAAAATAATTTTTTTTATAATAATAATATCTTTATATAATTTTATATACTATAAAATTAAATTTATTTATATAATCTTATTTACTATCTATAAATTAATTCTATATAAGTTATCTTATATAAATAAATATCTTATATAAAATATTAATCTATAAAATAATTAAATACAATATTATCCTATATCTCTTATAAAAAAGATATCTATATAGATATTTTAAGTATTATACTGTTATTTCATAACAGTTATATTAGTTTAATTTTTAATTAATTATTATTATTATTATTATTAATAAAGATATCTATAATTCTTAGAACTATTTTATTATTTATTTTTAATTATTTAGATAAATTATTAGGTTTTGAAAAAATTAAAAAATATTTCTTTTATTCAAATATTTTTTTTTTTATAAAGATCTTATTATATATTTTTTATTTAAATATTTAATATACAGTTAAAGATATAATAATTATTATAAAGATATTAATTAGAGGGTATAATAATCTTAAATATAATAATATCTATATTATTTATGATTTAATATTTATATTTTTAAAATTATTTTAATTTATAATTATATTTATTAATATTTTTTTAATATTTTTTAGAAAAGAGTATAATAAAGGGCTTGGAGTTTAATTTGGTAGGGTAATAATATAATTATAATTAATAATATAATTATATTTGTATATTATTAAATTATAATTATTTAAAAAATTGTAATTATTATTATAATAATAATAATAAAATATTAATAATCTCTGTTTTGTTAATATTAATAAGATTATAAATTTACATTTATATAAGTTTGTTATTGTGGATGCAGAGACAGCCATAGATAAGAGGCAGCTATTGCTGGGTTACCTACTCTATTAAAGAGATAGGTAGTAGTGAGATCCCAGCTTCATTATTCTTTTTATTTATTTTTTTAAAGTATACTTTCTAATAAAAATTTAAAAAATATATTATTAATATTATTATTAATTAAATTTATATATTTTTGTAATAAAGATATATTTATTATATTTTATTAATAATAATATATTATAAAAATAAAAACTTTTTTTAATATATATATTTTTTATTATAAAAGTCATATTATTAAATATAATATTTTTTAATTTTAATCTTTTTTATAAGATTAACTTCCTAAATTTTAAGGAAATAAATTATTTTTCTTAGAAATTAAATATATTTTTATATATATATGTATATATTTAATAAAAAAAGACTATACCTTAATATTTTTATAAAAAAATTTAATACTAATATAATAAACAATTTTACCTCTAAATATATTATAGAAGTAAGATTTTTTATATATACTAAAATAAATTATTTTTTTTAATTAATATATTTATACTATTTTTTAATACAAAAAACCAGTAATTTATAAAAATATATATAATAAATTTTTTTATTTATATTATAAATATTTAACTAAGAAATCTTTTTTTAAATAAAATCTCTAAAAAAATTATAAAATATTTATATTAAAAATTTAGATTTTTTAATAAGAATTTAATCTTTATTTTAAAAATTAAATTATAAAATATAAAGGTTATTAAATAAAAGAGTTCTTATAAAATAATAATAAATTTTTTTAAAATTATAAATAATCTTAAAAAAAAATAAGTTTTTTTAATAAATAAAAATTTTATTAATAAAATATTTTTATATTTAATTATAATTACTTTTAGAATATTAAAAAATAAAATCTATTATTTTATTGATATATATTTAAAAAATATATATCATTTTTTTAATTTAAAATAATATATATATTAAAGTTATTACTAATATCTAACAAATATCTTTTTTATAAAAAAAAAATAAAGATGATTCTTTTAGAACTAGAAGATCTATTATATTAATATATATAATAAAATTAAAATTAAAATTAAATAAGAAAATAAAAAATATTTTTAAAAAAGAAAAATATTTATTAAATTTAAAAAATAAATGTTTTTTAAAGAAAAAATCTTAAATAAATTTTTAATAAAAAAAAGAATATAGTTATTTTTAAAAAAAAAACTTATTACAAAAAATTTATATATTATAAAGAACATAATAATATTTATTATTATAATTATATAAAAATAAAACATTTTAAAAAAGATACTAATATAATTTTATTTAAAATTAATAATAAATTTATAATTTTTTATAATTATATTATAAAAGATTTTTTTTAATAAAATTATAAAATATATAAAAATATTTTTTTTATTTAACTAAATTTTTTATAAAAAATAATATATAAATTTAGGTACTAATAATTAAATTTATAATAATAGAGATTTTTTTTTAATATTTATTATTTTTTTTTTATTAGAAGAAGGATTTATTTAGTAGATAATTTTTATATAGAGATATATAAAATTAAGATTATATATATTAAAATAATTATATATATTATAAAAGAAAATAAAGTCTTCTATATTTTAAAAATTATTTTAAATCTAATGATAATTAAAAAATTTATTAATAAAAATTTTAAAATAAATTTTAATTAAAAAAATTACTCTATGATTTATGATAATTATCTAATAGGGATTTATATAAAAAATATAAAAATAAGATTTTATAAAATAGAAAAAATTATTAATTTAGAATAATATATTTTTAAAATTAAGTTAAAACTAGATTTTATATCTTTTTTATAAATTAAAATTTTAATTATTAAAAAATAAGTATTTAAAATTAATAAACTTCTATCTTTTAAAATATTAAAAGTATAATATTATAGATTAAGATATCTTTATTTTAAAATAATTAAAAAAGTTTTTTAAACTTTTAAAATAGAGGACTTTATCTTATTAAATAAAATAAATTATATCTATGAATTATATATATATATAAAATAAATAGTAATATTTAATAAGATATTAATTTTTTAAAAAATAGTAAAGTTATTAGAGTTTTTTTATATAAATTCTATAAGTTTATAATAAATAACTACTTTTTAAAATAAATATAAAAATAAGAATTTAAACTAGAAGGCTGCTTTGCAGCACTTAAACTTGATTAAAATTACTATAATTACTATATAGCTATGCTACTATAGTTATTATACTACTATGCTGCTATGCTACTATAGTTGTTGTGCTGCTATAGCTATTGTGCTATTATAACTATTATATTATTAATAATCTTTAATTATATTTAGTAGGATTTTTTAAATAAAATTTTTATTTTTTATAAATATTTATATTTATCTTTTATTCTTGTAATAATAAGATAATTAGTAAGTTTAGTAAGTCTAAATATTAAAAATAAGTCTATTTATTTTTGGTTTTATTAAAAGATATTAAAAAATAATATATTTTTTGTAGCTTATTGCTAGGTAAAATCTGGTGGTGGAGAGGTTAGATGAGGGAGTTTAATTAACCTCCCTCCTTTTCAGTCGGGTATAAATTAACTATTTTTTTAATTAAATATATTCTAATAATAATAGATAATTATTTTAAATATAAATAAATTAAGTTTTATTTTTTTAAGATAAAATTTAAAAATAAACTAATATAACTAATTATTATAAAAAAATAATGTTTAAATTAAAAAATACTTAAAATAAAGATAGATAATATATTTAAAATAAAAAAGATTAAAAAAATAAACTATTTTATAAAAAAAATAAATAATATTATAATAATAAAAATAAATTTATTAAAAACCTTTTAAATTAAAATTTTAAAAATTATTATTTATATTTTAAATAAATATCTTATTAATTAAAAAGATTTTTTTATAAATAATATCTAAGCTATACCAACTATAATTTTATATAAAAGATTAATAAAATTAATATTAAAATATAATAATTTTTATCCTTTTAAATACTATATTTATATTATTATATTAAAAAAAAATTATTAAAATAATTATTTTAAAAAAAAGTATAAAAAAAGCTTCTATTAAATTATATAAAAATTATTAATTAATATAAAATATAAAATTTTTTTAGAAAAGTAATTTTTATAATAAAAGATATTTATATTATAAAAAGATTCTTTTTTATAAAAAAAAATTATAATTTTTATTTTAAAAATTAGAAAAGATTATTTATTAAAAAATTATTTCTAAAAAAAAAAGATCTTATAAAATAAAATAAAAATATAATTATTAAAAAAGAATAAATATTAAAAAATAATTACCCATCCAAATAAAAATAATTTAACTAGAAAAATAAAACAACAAATTAATAAAATATTTTAATTTAAAATTATTTTAAAATCTAAAAAAATTTTAGAGTGTATCTTAATAAATATATTTTCTATTTTAAAAAATATAAAAGTTAGAAAAAAGCTTAAATTTAAAATTTTTTATAATAAAACAAACTTCTAAAAAATCTTTAAAAAAAATTAAAACTTATATAATAAAAATAATAAAAATAATAAATTAATTAAAACTTAAAAATATAGAAATAATTCTAATAGCTTTAAATATTACTAAATAATAAAAAATTATTAATAAAAAAATTAACTTTTTAAAAAAAATAAAATATTTTAAAAAATTAGTTTAATCTTATTAAAAACTAAAAAAATTTAATTAAATAAAAACATATTTTATAAAATAAAATTTATTATTAAAAGATATAAATAGAAATATAATATCTATTATATAAAAACCTATATATTAGTAATAAATTTTAAAATTATAAAAATAATATTTATTTTAATAACAAATATAAACCTCTATAGATATTAAATAAATATAAAAATATTTTTTTTTAATATTATTTTATTTTTAAAAAAAAAAATTTATATAAATTTTTTTTTTAAATATAATAAAGATAATTTATTTATTATAATATTTTTCCTTTGAAAATCTTTTTATAATTTAAAATAAATATTATATTTATAGAATAAAAAGTTTTATTATTTTTTACTATTTTAAAATTTCTTTTATAAAATAAAATATTTTTAAATAAACAAATATCTCTATATTAAAAATAATTTTATTATTATTATTTATATAAATAATATATATATTTTTTTAAAGAATCTCTCTAAAATAGAACATATTAAAATAATATTTTTAAAAAAATATAAAATGAAAAATTTAAAAAAAATAAAGAAATTCTTTAATATAAAAATAATTTATAATAAAAAAAAAAAATAACTATATATAAATTAAAAATATTATATATATTTTATATTAAAGAAGTATAGTTTTTTAGATATAAAAATAAAATCTATATTTATAAAACCTAAAATAATTTTATTTAAAAATTTGCCCGACTGAAAAGGAGGGTTTATTGTTGAACTCCCCTGCCCAATCCCTCTCCACCAAAATTTGCCCAGTGATCCGCCAAAGTCAATGTGTTGTTGCTTGGCATTTCTTGGCAAAACTGTAGTTATCCGGCTATACCGGAGATAAGCGGACTTAGGCGACTTAGAAAAAAATGTTATTAAAAAATTAATATTAAATTAAATAAAAAATATTATGACGTCATGCATTAAAAATTATTTAATATTAAATCATGCGTTGCTGACTAAGCACGTTATTGATAATTTAAAAATTAAAAATAAATAAAATAATATTAAAAATATTAATAAAATAATTAAATAAAATTATAATTACGTAATATATGCTAAATTAATTAATAATAAATTAAGTGTTGCTTAGTCAGCAGCGTAATTATAATTAAAAAATTAAAAAAATTAATTAAAAATTAATTAAAAATTATTATGACGTTATGTATTAAAAAATATTTAATATTAAATTAAGTGTTGCTTACTAAGCACGTTAATAATAATTTAAAAAATAAAAATAATAATTAAAATTTAAACAATATTAAAAAAATAAATAAATAAAAAATAAATAAATAAAAATAATTAAAAAAAAAATAATTAAAAAAAAAATAATTAAAAAAAAAATAATTAAAAAAAAAAATAATTAAAAAAAAATAATTGAAAAAAAATATTTAAAGAATATAATGGAAGGTTCTCGCAGGCGCCAGGGTCCGGAAGGAGAGGCTGCCGAAGGCGGGCTCGACTGAGGGACCCTGGCGCTTAATTAATAATTATATTAATAATTATATTAATAATTATATTAATAATTATATTAATAATTATATTAATAATTATATTAATAATTGTTATATTAATACTAAATTATGAAAGCAGGGTAACCATATTTTCAGTCGGGTTTAAGTGCTGCGCAGCAGCCTTCTAGTTTAATCAAAAGTTTTTTTTAAAAAGAAAATTATTTTTTATAAAAATATATTAAGTAGTATTAACTATGCCCGACTGAAAAGGAGGGTTTCTCTTTAAACTCCTTAGTCTGTTTGATCTAGACTTTTCTACTAGATTTTACCTAGTGATAGGCTATAAAAAATGTATTAATTTTAAGTAAGTCTTAGTTATTCTTTAGTATTTTAGACTTAACAGAGATAAGCAACTTAAAAATATATTAAAAAATTAATATAAAAATAAATACAAAATATTATAACATTATGCATTAAAAATTATTTATTATTAAATTATACATTACTTAATAAGCAGCACCAAAATAATTAAACAATTAAAAATATAAAAAAATATTATTAAAAAATTAATATAAAAACTGGAAGGCTGCTGTTGTAGTATTTAAACCTAATTAAATTTTACTTAACATCTTCTCCTATGTTTTATATACTGGTATATAGTCTTTTTTTAAATATCTATTCAAAAACTCTTTAATAAAGATATCTAAGATATTAAAAGTTTAAACATCTTATTTTTATATTAATTACTATATATATAAGAAGAAGTATATAATAATAAATAATATTTATTAATATAATTTTATATAAACTACTACTTAGGCTTTATTAAAACAATATATTTTTAATATATTTATAAGCCAAATCTGTATCTTGTGTAGGAGTTTAATGGAACCCTCCTATTTAGTTAGGTATAAATAAAAAATATTATGACATCATGTATTAAAAATTATTTATTATTAAATTATACATTACTTAGTAAGCAGCACCACAATAATTAAAAAATTAAAAATATAAAAAAATTTATTAAAAATTAATATTAAAATTATTAAAAAAATATAATAACATTATATATATTAAATTATTTAATATTAAATTATGCGTTGCTGACTAAGCACGTTATTAATAATTTAAAAAATAAAAATATTTAAAAAAAATTTAAAAATATTAATAAAAAAATAAAATAAAATTATAATTATATAATATATACTAAATTAATTATTAATAAATTAAATATTACTTACTAAGCAGATTATTAAAAAATAAAAAAATAAAAATATAAGAAAATATAATTAAAATATTAATATTAAATTAAATAAAAGTAAATAATTAAAAATAAATAATTAAAAATAAATAATTAAAAAAAAATAATTAAATATAAATAATAAAAATAAATAATTAAAAAATATAGAACCTTCTAACAAGTACCAGGGTCCAAAAGGAAAGACTACTAAAAGTAGGCTCAACTAAAAGACCCTAGTATTTAATTAACAATTATATTAATAATTATATTAACAATTATATTAACAATTATATTAATAATTATATTAATAATTATATTAATAATCATATTAATAATCATATTAATAATTAATATATTAATATTAAATTATAAAAACAGGGTAACTATATTTTCAGTCGGGTTTAAATGCTGCACAGCAGCCTTCTAGTTATTTTTCAATTAATTATTTTTTCATTAATTATTTTTTAATTAATTATTTTTTAATTAATTATTTTTTAATTAATTATTTTTTAATTAATTATTTTTTTAATATTTTTTTAAATATTTTTTTAAACATTTTTTACTATATTTTATATTATTATTTTTTAAAATTATTATTAATGTGCTTAGTAAGCAATACTTAATTTAATATTACTTAAGTTAGTGTGCATGACGTCACCATATTTTTTTAATAATTTTATTAAAATATTAATTTTTTAATTTTTTTTAATTTTTAATTATAATTACGCTGCTGACTAAGCAACACTTAATTTAATATTATTTAATTTAATATATATTACGTAATTATAATTTTTTTAATTTTTTTTATTAATATTTTTAATATTATTTTAATTATTTTTATTTTTTAAATTATTAATAGCGGGCTTAGTCAGCAACGTATAATTTAATATTAATTAATTTTTTATGCATGACATCATAATATTTTTTATTTAATTTTATATTAATTTTTTAATATATTTTTAAGTTGTTTATCTTTGTTAGGTTTGAAATATTAAGGAATAACTAAGATTTGTTTAAAATTAATATATTTTTTATAGCCTACTATTAAGTAAAATCTAATAAAAAAGTCTGGGTTAGATGGACTGGGGAGTTTAAAGAGAAACCCTCCTTTTCAGTCGGGCATATTTTATTATATTATTAAACTTATTTATTTTTTAGTTTTGTTTTTATTTTTATAAATAAAAAATAAATTACTAAAAAATAAATTTTAATAATATATAGTATAAATTTAAAAAAAAACAATTTTCTTTAAATTTAATTTTATATAGTAAATTTTAATTTATTACAAAGTTTTAATAGAAATATATTAAAAATATTAAAAATTTATTAGTTATAGGTAGTAAATCTTAGGCTAATAGTGATTAATATAATTAAATTAAATAAATTAAATATAACATAGATTATTTAAAAAATTTAAAAAATAAATATAAAATTATAATTTAAAAAATTTAATTTATTATATACTTAGCTTTAAAAAGAATAAATTATAAAATAATAAATTAATTTGATGATATTTTTATAATATAATATTTTTTTGTCTCGTGAACCAGACTGCCATCCTATGGGCCACGAAGCTGGGCCTGCCGGAGGCATTTATATATTATAATATATAATATTATATTTTTTTTTATTTAGTAATTTTAAAAAAGTCTATATTTTAATATTCTTTTTTTTTTTTAATTTAATATTTAGATATATTTATTTATTTAATTATTTATTATTATTTTTTTTAAAATAGTAATTATTATTAATTTTATTTTAAAAATTTTTATAACTATTAATTATATAAGATTTATTGTTTTGTTTTTAATGTTATATTTTTTTCAATTAAATATATAATATTTTATTTTTATATTTTATAATTATTTATTTTAATATTAATTTCTATTAATTTTATTTATTTTTATTATTTTTTTAATTTTGTTTTTTTAATATTTAAATTTCTTAATCTTATAATTTTATTAATTTTTTTTATTAATTATAGGGTTTTTGTACATTTTTTCTTAGATATTCTTTTTTTAAATATTATAAAATATATTATATTAATGCCCGACTGAAAAGGAGGGAGGTTGATTGAACTCCCTGGTGTGAGCAAAGAGAATTTTACTATATAAAATTTGTAAGGTGATAGTTTGAAAAAAATGTGTTATTTCTTGGTATTTCTTGGTAGAACTGGACTTAATTAGTAATATTAGTGTTATCAACATTATCAATTATAATTATAAGAGTAGGAGATTAAATGCAGATATTTTTATCTAGGTGAAAACTTAATTAGAAAAATTTTGATAAATGTAATAGTATAGTTATAGTAGTATAGTTGTAGTAATATAGTTATAACAGTATACTATAGTAGTACAGCTATAGTAGTATATTATAGTAGTATAGCTGTAGTAGTATACTATAGCAGCACAGCTGTAGTATTATAATATAGTAATAGTTTTCAGTCGGGTTTAAGTGCCGCGCAGCGGCCTTCTAGTCTTAAATTTGAAATATTAATTTAATATTATAAATTTATAAATTAATATTATAAATTTCTTTTATTAATTTTAAAATTTATTATATTATGCCCGACTGAATAGGAGGGGGTAAATAAGAGCTCCTAGGCAAGATATTGAATCTAGTTAGTAATTTATTAAAAATATATTACTAAATATAAAGCTTTATTTAAAGACTTAGTATACTTAATATATTATATCAAAGTAAATAAGTATGTTTAGTATTTAATAATATATTTAGTATATTTAACAATATACTCAATATACCTAATAATATTTAGTATATTTAATATACTTAATATATTTAGTATACTGGTTATCCAAGTAATTCAGTCAGGTTTAAGTACTGCACCAGCAGCCTTCTAGTTTTTTTAATTTTAAAAATCATAATCTTAAATTTTATATTCTAATTTTAATCTATAATCTTATTTAAAATTATAAATTTAAATTATTATATTATAAATATATATTTATAACTATCTATATTAACTAGAAGGCTGCTGCGCAGCACTTAAACCCGACTGAAAATATGGTTACCCTGCTTTCATAATTTAATATTAATATAATTATTAATATAATTATTAATTAAGCACCAGGGTCCCTCAGTCGAGCCCACCTTCAACAGCCTCTCCTTCCAGACCCTAGCACCTGCAAGAACCTTCCATTATATTCTTTAATTATTTTTTAAATAATTTTTTTTTAATTATTTTTTATTTATTTATTTTTTTAATATTATTTAAATTTTAATTATTATTTTTATTTTTAAATTATTATTAACGTGCTTAGTAAGCAACACTTAATTTAATATTAAATATTTTTAATACATAACGTCATAATAATTTTTAATTAATTTTAATATTAATTTTTTTATTTTTTTTAATTATTTTTAATTTTTTAATTATAATTACGTTGCTGACTAAGCAATACTTAATTTATTATTAATTAATTTAACATATATTACATAATTATAATTTTTTCAAAATTTTTTATTAATATTTTTAATATTATTTTAATTATTTTTAATTATTTAATTATTTTGGTGCTGCTTACTAAGCAACATATAATTTAATATTAAATAATTTTTAATACTAGACATCATAATATTTTTTATTTATTTTTATATTAATTTTTTAATAATATTTTTTTATATTTTTAATTTGCCCGACTGAATAGGAGGGTCTAATTTGAGCTCCCCCAAGGCTTACTCTAAGTAGTAAGTTTATCAAAAATATATTACTAAACACAGCTAAACTCAGGGTCTCATTTAAAGACTTAGTATACTCAATATATCCTATTAAAATTAAAAATATACTTAATACTTAACAACATATTTAATAATATATTTAATAATATATTTAATAATATATTTAATAGTATACTTAATAATATATAGTAGTACCCTAAATCTTAAAAAAAAGGCCACTAAAGATAAACTTAATTAAAATCCAGGGCTTCTAGAAGGTTCTAGATTCAGTCAGGTTTAAGTGCTGCAGCAGCAGCCTTCTAGTTTTAATTATTTTGGTGTTGCTTACTAAGCAACACATAATTTAATATTAAATAATTTTTAATATATAACTAGAAGGCTGCTACTACAACACTTAAACCCAATTAAAACTATACTATATCTAGTTATAAAAATACTATATATATAACCTTCTAACTATATAATTTATATAAACAACTATTATATATATAAACTTTATAATTAAAGTTTTATTTATAGGTTTTACCTTTTATCTTTATTATATATTTCATTATATCTAAATATATTTAAAGATAATTATCTTAAAATTTATTTTAAAATATATATTTATTTTTAAAATTATTATATTTTACTCTTTATAATATTAAAAAAAAATAAAACAATTTAAATTCTTTTCTAAAAGTAAAGATTAGAGTTATTAACTAAACTCAGCTAGTAATAATTTAATAGGGTATTAAGACTTTAAACAAATTAATACTAAGATAATATTTTTTAGTTAAACCACTAACTAATTAAGCTCAGCTCAGGCAGGAGCTCTTAGTAAACCCCTCCTTTTAGTCGGGCATATTATAATATTTTTTATTTAATTTTATATTAATTTTTTAATATATTTTTTCTAAGTTATTTAAATCCACTTATTTCTAATAGAGCCAGATAACTTCAGAATACTAAGAATTATTAAGAACTATTAAGAAACAATATATTTTTTTTATTTATTATTTTATAAATTTTGTATGGTAAAATTCTTCTTGTGTGTAGTTCAATCAACCTCCCTCCTTTTCAGTTGGGCATATAAATTAAAAAAATAAATTTTAAAAATATTATGTTTTATAATAATTAATAAATTAATAATATTTAATATATTTTATAATAAAGATTAAAAAATAAACTTATAAATAACTAAAGAATAATATTATATAATAATATTAATTTTAAAAATTTAATTAATAATAAATTTTTTATATATTAACAAAATAATTTTATTTTTAATAACCTAAACTAAATTCCTTAAAAAGTATTAATTACTATTTTAATTTATTAAAATTTAATTATTAATTTAATATTAAATAGAATATAAAAAAATATAATAAAAATTATTATTATATTTATAAATATATTATAATTAAATATAGACTTTTATATAATATATATTATTTAATTAAGATTATTATAATAAACTAAAAATACTTTAATTAAATAAATATAATTCTTTATAATAGCTAAATTAAAAATTCTAATTATTTAAAATATATTTTAAATAAATACTATAAATATTAAAAATCTTAATTAGTTTAAAAAATAAAGATTTTTTTATAAAATTTATTAATAAAATTAAAAAAGTTATTTATTTATAATTTATTATATTTTTAAAAATATTTAAATAAAAAAATAAAATAAACTATTATTATAATAAAATATTTATTATATAATTATTTAATTTGTTAATTTTTTTAAATTTAAATATTTTAATATTAATAAAAAATTTAATTAAATTTATTAATTATAATAATATTTTTCAAATATTATTTTTATATTAATAGTAATTAAAAATCTTAATATTTTTATAATAATTTATTAAAAATTAAATATATTAATTAATTATTTTGAAATATATTAGCTTCTATATCTAGAAAGATAATAATTATTATTCAAATAATATTTTTAATTATAAAATTTATAATATAAATAAATATAATTGTTTTTTAATAATTATTAACCTATATTATATATAATTAAATTATTTACAAAAAATTTTAAATTTATTTTTTTAAAAAAAATTATTTATTTGTTATAAAATTTTAAATTTATTTTTTTAAAAAAAATTATTTATTTGTTATAAAATTTTTAAATTAATAAAATTTAAAAGTATTTTAAAATATTTAACTTTATTAGTAAATTTATATTATTAAATAATTTTTAAGATATTAATAATTGTTGTTTAAAATATAAGATCTTAAGCTACTAAAAACATAATAAATATAATTAAAAATCAAGATTATATAATTAAAATAATAATAAAAATAAAAATAAAATAATAAAAATAAAAACAAAATAATAAAAATAAAAACAAAATAGAAGGCTGCTATACAGCACTTAAACCTGACTAAAAATCTTTATTATATTATTATATTATTTACTATATTATATTATTTATTATATGATTTATTATATTATTTGTTATATTATTTATTATATTATTTATTATATTTATAACTAATAGTTATATTTATTAAAATTTTTAAATTAAAATTTATATTTTATTTTAAAAATATTTATATTTATTTTTTTATTTTTTTGATTAAGTATTAATATTAATAATACCAAGTTTTTTACTAAATCTGATTAAATCTAGTTTTGCTAAATTTTGTTAAAAAACAACATATTAATTTTTATTTATTGTTAGGGAAAATTTTGGTGGTGGAGGATTAAGTAAGAGAGTTTAATAATAATCCCCTCCTTTTCAGTCGGGCATATTTTTAAATTTATATCTTATTAAAAGTTTATAATTATTTATAATTATAAATATTTTACAATAATATATATATCCCTTCTTTTTTTTATAATTATAATTTTTTTTCCTTTTTTATATTATATTTATATATCTTATTTTTTTAAATTATTTTAATATTTTATTATTGAAGAGGGGGGTGTGATGTGGAAGAAAAGTCCCTTAATTGTCTAAACAATGTTGCTATAGAGCCTTTATATACACACGAGCCTTGACACAGCCAGACCATATACTACAACTTACCTTAACAATCCTTTTCTCTCTTTAGAGCTATATCCTTTATAATTATATTATATTATATTATAAAAAAATAATTACTTGTGGGTGTTATATAATAAAGTTTTAATATCCATATTTAACTGTTATATTAACTTTTTAACCTCAACACTCCCAGCAATATATACTTATTAAAGCTTTAACAATATTATAAAGATATAAATAGGGTTATCAATTCACAAACATATACACATATCTGCCTACTATGCTTTCTGTATTTTCCACCCCAGAGGCAGCAAACCTAGCAAGCAACCAAGCGTGCCTTCATGTCCTTTCAGTGCACCAAACAAAACCTCCGAAACTAATAAAGAAGCAAACAGCCTTGATAATGGAGGGCCAGTCCTCCGGAAGGGACTTCACACCACATATGCACACGACGGCGCTGTGGCTGTAGGTGAAGGTATTAATTTTTGATGCTGAAGATTGCAGGTGCCTACCCAGATTGACTTCCATCCTCATCACAATCACCAAACTAAAGAGGGGGGGAAGGGCGTGATGTGGAAGAAGAGTCTTTTAATTATCTAAACAATGCTGCTACAAAGCCTTTATATACATACAGGCCTTGGCACGGCCGGACCACATACCACGGCTCGCCCTAACATTTTTTATTTTAAATATTTTCTAGCTTTCTTAATTTTTTAAAAGATTTCGTTTTATTTTAATACTTTTCTAATTTTTTTTTTTTTTTTTTATTTTTATAAAAATTTTTTCTATTATACTTTTTTCTAATTTTTTAAAATCTTTTTATTATTTTGAATTTCTTTCTTTATTATTTATTTTTAATATTAACCATTAAATCTCCTATAATCTTGTAATTTTTTAATATTTATTTTAAGTTTGTTAAACTTAATCTACCTCTTTTTCTTATTATTTTTTTTACACTTAGATTAATATTTTTTTTATTATAATTAATCTTATTTTTATTATAAAAGTTATTATTATTAATTATTAACATTTTAAATTTATTAAAGCTAATATAATTATAAATAAATTCTTTTTTTAAATATAATATTATTATTATATTTATACTAATTTTACTTATTATATTAATAATAATATAAAATATAATTACTATTTAACTTAAAATATTTTATATCGTTTTTATAATTTTTTTTTTTATATAAACTTTATTATTTATATTATTTTTTTTTATTTAATTTTAAATTTTTATAAAATAATTATTTTTATATTATATTTCTATAATAATAAATATTTTTTTTAATATTATTATAATTTATTTTATAACTAAGATTTTTATTTTATTATCCTTTTTATTTTTTTTAAAATTATTTTAGATATCTTTATAATTATTTTTATTTTTTTATTATTAATAGTTCTAGTAGTATTAATAATATTAGTAGTATTAATAATAATACTAATATTAGTAATAAACTTTTTAATAATTATTTTATTATTACAATCTAGATTTTAAATCTTTAAAATATAATTATTATTTTATTAAATTTAATTTAAAACATTAAAGAGATTATTATCATTTTTATAATACTTAACCTCTTTTTAAGAATTATTATTTTCAAAAATTTTATTAAGATAGTTCTTAATAATAAGATAAATAGTAAAATTTCTCTTATTAAAAATATAAAAACTAAAGATATTCCTATTAATAAAATAATCTCTTCTATTATTAATAAAAGAGATATTATATCTTTTATTATTAATAAAAGAATTATTATATTTTTTATTACTATTTATAAGATTATTTATCTTATAAATAATTATATCTATTAAAATCTTATTATAAAATATTATAATAAATATTTATATTATTAATTTTTTTTTTTCTTAAATAATCTTATAAATTTTTTAGTATTTTTAAATTTTTAATATTTTTTTTTCTTTTCTTTTTTTTTTTTCCTTATTTTTCTTGTATTAAATTAAATTATTTTATATTTTATATATTAATTTTTTTTAAAAATTTAAACTCTTTTAATTTTAGAAAACTTTAATAATCTTTTTTATATAATATAAATTTTTTATAAATTATTATATTATTTTTATTAATAATTATTTTTATTATTTTATAAAAAACTATATATCTTATTATTTTAAATAAAAATATTTTTTATAATATTTTTTATTTTTTATTTTTTCTATTTTTTTTTTTTTTTTATTAATCTTAATAAGTACTAATTTTAGAGATATTAAATATATTTTATTTGTAATATAAAATTTTAGTAATAGAATATATTATAATTTTATATTAATTTTAATAACTTTAACTTATAAATATAAATTTTTATAAAATTTATTATTTTGAAAAATTTTAATTAATATATCTTTAATTTATTCTCTTAATTTATATAGATATTTTTATTAGATAATAGTACTAAAAAGCTGCTTCACAGTACTTAAACTTAACTAAATTTCCTCTTATTATTATTAATCTTACTGCTATTTTTATTATTATTATTTACTATTATTATTACTTATTATTATTATTATTATTATTATTATTATTATTATTATTATTATTATTATTATTATTATTATTATTATTATTATTATTATTATTATTATTATTATTATTATTATTATTATTATTATTATTATTATTATTATTATTATTATTATTATTATTATTATTATTATTATTATTATTATTATTATTATTATTATTATTATTATTATTATTAATTTTATTATTATTATTATTATTATTATTATTATTATTTTTTAAAAACTTTTTTATTAAAAAATTAAAATTATATTTAAAATATCTATAATAATTAAAATTATAAAATAAATTTGTTAAAAAAATTAACTAATATATTATAATTTTTTAAATTTATATTTATATTCATGCCCAACTAAAAGGAGGGTCTAATTTAAGCTCCCCCACAACCCTCTCCCAATAAAAGATTTATCAAAAATATATTACTAAATATAGGGCTTCACTTAAGACTTAACACACTCAACATACCCCACTAAAATAGTAGGTGTGCTTAGCACTTAACAGCAACACACTTAGCAACACACTTAGCAGCATATTTAGTAATATACTTAGCAGCATGCTTAGCAGCACACTCAGCAACAATGCCCTAAGTCCCAAGAAAGAGACCACCAAAGGCAGGCTCAACCAAGGGGCCTAAGACACACTAAAATAAATAATTAAATAATAAGTAAATAAATTAATGAGTAAATAATTAAATAATTAAATAATTAAATAACAAATAATTAAATAAGTAATAAATAATTAAATAATAAATATATAACAGCTTATTTTAGTCAAGTTTAAATGCTGCGTAGCAGCCTTCTAGTTATATTTTTTTAAATATTAGTTTTTATATTAAATATATAATAAGATTTTTATTTATTAATTATTTTAAATAATTATAAAATTATAAAATTAAAAATAATAATAAATAAAATTTAAATTTATATTATTATAATTATAATAATATTAATAAATTTTTAATAATAATATTTAAAAAAATTTGTTAATATTAATATAATTTTTAATTTTTATTTTATAAAAAATCTTTTATATAATTTATTTATAAAATTACTATTAATAAATAGAGCAAGATTAATAATTATTTTAATTATAAAAATATTTATTTTATAAAAAAAGCTTTAGAAATTATTTAAAAAATAATTAAAAATTATATAATATTTATATTTATAAGAATAAATTTTTTAATAATTTATACTAAAAAAATTATATTAATACTTTTAAATATTTAATTATTAAAAAAATAATTAATAATTTTTTAAATAATAAGACTATTTAAAAAATAAAAAAATAAAAAGTTTTAATATTTTAGTATTTTATTTTGATATAATTTACTTTTATATATTTTATTTTTAAAATAAAAAAATAACTAGAAAATTTAAATTATAATATAAAATATATTTCTATTATTTTTAATATTTTAGTTAATATATATATATATATATTTTAAGATAATAAATATCTAAAATAATAAAATTTTTTAAATTTATATTAATTATATCCTTATTAATTTTTGTATAATAAATATTTTAGTATTATAATATTTTATAAATAATAAACTAGAAGGCTGCTTATGCAGCACTTAAACCTGACTAAAATATATATAAGGAAAAAGCTAAGAACCAGAGACACTGCTAAACATGCCTGCTACTAAGCATACCTGTTGCTAAGTATGTTGCTGAGTATGCTACTAAGCATGCTAAACTGTCTTATACTAAGTGTTAAACATGCCTATTATTTTGGTAAGATATACTGAATATACTAAGCCTTAAACAAGGCTTAGTACTTAGTACTTGTTAATATATTTTTACAAATCTATAGGGTAGGAGATTTACTTGCAGGTATATTTAACTTCCACCCTCCTATTCAGTCGGGCATATTTTATATTTATTTTTATTTATTATTAGATTAATATTTAATATTATATTTATTTATATTATAATCTCCTATTTTTTTAATATTTTATATATATTAATATTGACTATTTTACTAATAATAAATTTTTTATTTTAATCTTAAAAATTAAAAAGATTTAAGTAGTAAATAATGCCCGACTGAAAAGGAGGGAAGTTGATTAAACTCCCTAATCTAGATCCCCACCACTAAAATTTACCCAGTAATAATCCAAAAAATATATTATTTCTTAATATTATTTGATAAATTAGATTTAATTAAATTTATTATATTTATTTTTAATTTTTTAAATTTACTTAATTATTATTTTATTTATTATTATAAAAATAAAAGATAAATATAAATATTTATAAAAAATAAAAAAATTTTATTTAAAAAACTTTATTAAATATAATTAAAAGCTGTTAAATATATAATAATTATAATAATATAATAGTAGTATAATAATAATATAATTATAATAATTTCAATCGGGTTTAAGTGCTGCATAGCAGCCTTCTAGTATATTTTTAAATTTAATTTTAAATATTTATTAATATTACTAAAATTTTGCCCAGGAGGGTCTAATTTGAGCTCCCTTGCAACCCTCTCCCTCCTGGTGGAGGGTTTGTTGAAAATGTGTTGTAGGGTCTCACTTAAGGCTTAGCATACTTGGTGTGTCTTATTAAAATAGTAGGTGTGCTCAGTAGTAGCATACTTAGCAGCACATTTAATAGCATGCTTAGTAATATGTTTAGCAGTATACTTAGTAGTACACTTAGCAGCACGCTTAGCAGCACACTTAGCAGCAGCACCCCAGGTCTTAAAGGAGAAGCCACCAAAGGCGGGCTCAACCAAGGGACCTAGCACACACTAAAATAAATAATTAAATACTAAATAAATAAATAAATAATTAAATAATTAAATAAATAAGTAATTAAATAACAAATAATTAAATAAATAATAAATAATAAGTATATAACAGCTTATTTCAATCAGGTTTAAATACTACATAGCAGCCTTCTAGTTATTAGTATTAAATTAATTATTAATATTAAATTAATTATTAATATTAAATTAATTATTAATATTAAATTAATTATTAATATTAAATTAATTATTAATATTAAATTAATTAAAAATATTAAATTTTTAATAATTTTAAAAAAAAGATTTTTAGATTTTATATTTATTAATATTAACAAAAGCCTTATAACTAATATTATTATATAATTAAATAATAAATAAAATTATTATATTAAATATATATATATTAATAAACTGCTATCTCTAAATTTTAGTTTTTAATTTTTTATAAAAGTTTTTTTTATATTATTTTAAAATAGATTTAGTAAGAGAACTAAGTAAACTTATTTTAAAATATAACTAAATTATTTAATAAGATATTATAATAAACAATAAGTAATATATCTAATTTTTTTTTTAATATTTAATATTTTATTTTATTTTTTTAAATAATAGATAATATTTTTTATTTATAAAAAAAATTAATTAAGTATTTAATAGAGTTTTATTATTTTAATAATTAAAGATTTTTAATAAATATATAAAATATTATAAATTAATAAAATATGCCTGACTGTTAAGGAGGGTACATTGAACTCCATAAAAAATGTATTATTAAGCATAACCTCATTTAAAAGTTTAACATATTTGGTATATTATACTAAAATAGTAGCTATACTTAGTATTTAATATTATACTTAGTATCATATTTAGTAGTAGGTATATTTAACAGTATTTCCAATCTTAAAAGAGAGGTTGCTGAAGGTGGGCTTGATTAAGGGTGTTAAATAACTAGAGAATGTACTAGAATAGTCAGGTTTAAGTGCTTTGGTAGCAGCCTTCTAGTTAAATCTAATTATTTAAATATTAATATAAAAAACAATAGTATTAATTAAATATATTACTAGAAGGCTGCTGCGCAGCACTTAAACCCGACTGAAAATATGGTTACCCTGCTTTCATAATTCAATATTAATATATTAATTATTAATATAATTATAAATGTAATTATTAATATAATTATAAATGTAATTATTAATATAATTATAAATGTAATTATTAATATAATTATAAATGTAATTATTAATATAATTATTAATTAAGCGCCAGGGTCCCTGCGAGAACCTTCCATTAATATTTTTTTTATTTTTTAATTATTTTTTTTAATTAATTATTTTTTAATTAATTATTTTTTAATTAATTATTTTTTTAATATTTTTTTTAAATATTTTTTTAAACATTTTTTATTATATTTTATATTTTTATTTTTTTAAATTATTATTAATGTGCTTAGTAAGCAACACTTAATTTAATATTAATTAATTTAGTGTGCATGACGTCACCATATTTTTTTAATAATTTTAATATTAATTTTTTCATAATATTTTTTTATATTTTTAATTTTTTAATTATTTTGGTGCTGCTTACTAAGCAACGCATAATTTAATATTAATTAATTTTTAATGCATGACGTCATAATATTTTTTATTTAATTTTATATTAATTTTTTCATAATATTTTTTTAAGTCGCTTAACTCCGCTTATCTCCGGTATAGCCGGATAACTATGCTTTGCCAAGCAATGCCAAGAAACAACACATTTTTTTCTGCCCACCACCGGGGAATTTTTAGTGGTGGGGGTTCGGGCTGGGGAGTTCAATCAACCTCCCTCTTTTTCAGTCGGGCATAAATAATAAAAAGTATATTAATAAAAATTTTTTATTTTAATACTAATATAAAAATTATAGATATTTTTAAGTAAAAGAAGAATAATTATATATTATAATTTTTTTCTTTTTTCAAAATATAGTCTATTAATTATATAAATTATGTTTAATTTTTAAAATCTAAATAGTTTATTAATTTATAAATTAATAAGATTATTACTAAATATTATTATTAATTAAAATATTAAATAAAAACTATAATAAATTGTCTCGTGAAACCAGACTCCGGCCTGGTCAACTATAATAAATAAATATTTTAAATAATTTAATAATATTAATTAAATTTTTTTATATTATAATTAAAAAAATTTTTAATTATTTAATTTATTTTAAGATAATGCCCGACTGAAAAGGTTAATGAAACTCCCTCATCTAACCCCCAGATTTTACCTGGCAATAAGTTATAAAAAATATATTATTTCTTAGTATTACTTAATAAAATTAAAAATAAATAAACTTATCTTTTATATTTGGATTTATTAAACTTACTAATTACTTTATTATTATAAAAATTAAAAATAGATATAAATATTTATAAAAAATAAAAACTTTATTTAAAAAATTCTACTAAATATAATTAAAAGTTATTAATAATTATAATAGTATAGTAACTCTAGTAGCACAATAGCTGTAATAGTATAGTAGCTGTAATAATATAATAATATAATAATATAATAACTATAATTACACAGTAATTATAGTAATTTCAGTCAAGTTTAAGTACTACAAAGCAGCCTTCTAGTAAAAATTAATAAAAAAAATATATTTTATATTTATTATTTAATATAATTAAAAAATAATATTTATTTATATAAAATTTAAATATATTATTTAAAAAATATCTAGTCTTAAAATTATATTTATAATTATAAATAAATTTAAATAATACTATGCCCGACTGAAAAGGAGGGTTTATTGTTGAACTCCCTTGCCTAATCTCTCTCCACTAAAATTTGCTTAGTAATCTAGTAAAGTTAATATATTATTTCTTAATAAATCTTAATATTTTTTAATAAAATTAATAGTACTATTAATATTATTAATATTATAATTATAAAAATAGGAGATTGAATATAAATATCTTTAGCTAGTTTAAAACTTTATTTAAAAAACTTTAATAAATATAATAATATATTATATAAACTTTATATAATATTAAATAAAACAGCTGAGGTAGTATTATAAAAAAGTAGTTAAGGTAGTATTATAAAGGGGTAACTGAGGTAGTACTATAAGGAGGTTATTAAAATAGTACTATAAGAAAGTAGTTGTAGTATAGCAGTAATTTTCAGTTGGGTTTAAGTGCTGCGCAGCGGCCTTCTAGTAATAATAAATTTGTTATTATTATATATTATATTATATTATATATTATAAAGTTACAAAAATATTCAACTAGATATTTAACTAGAAGGCTGCTGTATAGCACTTAAACTTGACTGAAAACCTTTATTATATTGCTATATTATCTACTGTATTATATTACTTATTATATTATTTATTATATTATTTATTATATTATTTATTATATTATTTATTATATTATTTATTATATTATTTATTATATTTATACTTAATAGTTATATTTATTAAAATTTTTAAATTAAAGTTTATGTTTTATTTTGAAAATGTTTATATTTGCTCTTTTATCTTTTTAATTAAATATTAATATTGATAGTGTTAAGTTCTCTATTAAATTTAATTAAGTCTGGTTTTACTAAGTTTTGTTAAGATATAACATATTGATTTTTGTTTATTGCTGGGGAAAATTTTAGTAGTGGAAGGTCAGGCGGGGGAGTTCAACAATAATCCCCTCCTTTTCAGTCGGGTATATTCATAAAGAAAATTTTAAAAAAATTTTTTAAGAAAATAATATTATAAATTAAATTTTTTTAAATTATTTTTGATGAAAAAATTATAGATATTATAATTTAAAATTAGAATTATTATACTTATATAATTATAAATTATTAATATATAGAAAAATAAAGTTAATTTCATAAAAAGATATAATAGATGTTAATTTTTTTAAATAAATATTATTAATTATTAAAATTAAAATCCTATATTTTTTTAATATAATATTTTTTGTAGAGATGATGTTACAAAAATATAAAAATAAAAAGGTATATTTAATTTTTATATATTTAAAATTTAATATATTTATATGAATTTAATATTAATTATTTAATAATAAAACTTAATCTAATAATTATTATAAATAAATAAAAATAAATTATAAATATAAATAATTTAAAAAAAAAAATAATTATTTAAAAAATCTAAAAGATTATAATAAAAATAAATTATAAACTAAATAATTTAACAAATAAAACTAGAAGGCTGCTTTACAGTACTTAAACCCAACTAAAATTACTATAATTACTATATAATTATACTATTACAATTATTATACTATTATATTATTATATTATTAAAATTATTATATTACTACAGCTATTATATTACTATAATTATTATATTATTATAACTATTAACAGCTTTTAGTTATATTTAATAAAATTTTTCAAATAAATTTTTTATTTTTTATAAATATTTATTCGTGAAACCAGACCCCGACCTACGTGCCTCCGGGAAATATTTATATTTATTTCTTATTTTTATAATAGTAAAATAATTAATAAATCCAATAAATCTAAATATAAAAAATAAATTTATTTATTTTTAATTTTATTAAATAATATTAAGAAATAATATATTTTTTATAGTCTATTACCAAATAAAATCTAGTAATAAAGAAGTTAGACAGGAGAGTTTAATCAACCTCCCTTCTTTTCAGTTAGGCATTATAATTTTATATTTATTAATATTTAAATTAATAAAAAACAATTTTAATATTAATAATATAGGTTTTTTTCGGATATACTATTAAAAATATAATATTAACAATTAAAAATATTAATATAAATTAATAAATAATTAAATATAAAAAGTAGAGTAATTATAAAATTTAAAATAACTAAAATAATTTAATAATTATTTTTTTTAAATAAAAGAATTATCTTTATAAAAATTTAAAATTAAAGTTGGCTTAAATATATATATATTATTTAAAATTTAAATTTTAATTATAAATAAGTATAATAATAATTATTAAAATAATAAATGCCCGACTGAAAAAGAGGGAGGTTGATTGAACTCCCTAGTAGGTAAAAAAAAATTTATTATACAAAATTTATAAAATAATAACCTAAAAAAATATATTATTTCTTCATATTTCTTAGCAAATCTTAATAGAACCAGACTTAATTAATAATATTAATATTATCAACATTATTAATTATAATTATAAGAATAGAAAATTAAATACAAATATTTTAATCCAAATAAAAACTTAATTAAAAAAACTTTAATAAATATAACAACACAATTATAGCAATACAACTATAACAACACAGTTATAATAATATACTATAACAACACAACTATAACAATACACTATAACAGCACAGCTATAACAGTATACTGTAACAACACAGCTATAATATTATAATATAACTAAAAAACTGCTAGCACAACACTTAAACCTAACTATCTATATACTTTTTATCTATTTATATACTTTTTATCTATATATTTAGTATACTCTATATTTTATCTTATTTTTAATTTTATATAAATATATTTTTAAATAACTGTTTACATTTAAATAAATTTAAACTTTATTTATATCCTTATTATATATAAAGTTTTAATTTAATAAAATAATATTATTAAATACCAAATATTTAAATAAAATATAACTAAAACAATACAAGATTTCAATTTCACATATCAAATTTCTATAGTACCAGGTTATATAACTCTATTTCAACCCAGTTAGGCATAATAGTTTTCAGTTAGGTTTAAGTGCCACACAGCAGCCTTCTAGTAAATAATATTATAATTTTAAACTAGAAGGCTGCTAGTACAGTATTTAAACCTGACTGTTTATTCACCTACATACTTTCTATCTATTTTTTATCTATATATATTCTATATTTTATCCTATTTTTAACTTTATACAGATATATTCTTAAATAACTATCTATATTTAAATAAATTTAAACTCTATTTATATCCCTATTATATATAAGTTTTAATTTAATAAAATAATACCACTAAATACTAAGTATTTAAGTAAAACATAGCCAAAACAACACAAAATTTTGATTTCACACACTAGATTTCTATAATACTGGGTTGTGTACCTCCATTTCAACCCTCCTTTACAGTCGGGCATAAATTATTATATATTTATTAAGAAAAAGAGATATTAGAAAAATAATGATTATCTAAGTAATTTAAAAAATTTTTATATAAAAATAATATTTTTAGAATTTTATGTTTATATTAATATTACTATATTTAATATTAAAAAAAGAATATTATATAATTTTTTAGGTCTTTATTTTTAAAAATTAATATAATAATAAAAGAATTAAAAAAATAAGAGTTATTAAATTTTTAATAGCTGTGATATTGATTTAAGAATAAAGAGATAAAAATATATTAATTATTAATAAAATTAATAAAATTAATAATATAATTTTTATATAGATTAATAAAATTCTATAATAATATTATAAATCTTTTAATCTATTAAAAGGATTTTTTATTATTTTTTTGTTAATAATATATTTTAATTAAAGTTTGTTTTAAATATTTCTTTATATAATTTAAAAAAAAAATTATAAAGAAAAAAATATAAATAATTATAATAATAAATATTTAAAAAAATATAAGTTAATATATTAATCTTGATTAATAAATAAAATAAATAAATAATACTATTTTTTATTAATTTTTTTAAAAGCTATAATAAGGTGTATTAATGATAAGAAAGATATATATAATAAAAAATAAAATAAAATATTAATTTTTTTAAAATTAATGTTTTTAATAATAAAAAATATATATTATTAAAAATAATAATATTTAGGATTATTTAAATCTTAAAATAATTTAATAATTTATAAAATATTATAATAGTAATTTATTTTTATTTATAATAAAATATTATAATAAAAATCTATTAATTTTATAATAAATATTTAAAATTAGTAACTTAGTAATTAGGGTAATAAGTTTAAATATTTTTATATTTTTTTAAAAAATATATTTTTTATTTTAAATATTAATAATTATTAAAAAATTAGGTTTGTTAATAATTTAGAAGGTATTATAGTTAATTTTATTATTAATAAAATTTTTATTATTTTCTAAATAATTTAAAAATATTATTTTATAATTAAATTGTTATTAATAATATTAATATTATTTAAAAATTAAAAAATATATATTAAAAATCTTAATATTAAGATAATATTAATTTTAAATAATTTTTATTTATTATTTTTAAATTTAAATTATAATAATAACTATTATTTTAGTTTTAAAATATATTTAATAATTAATTTAATAAATAATAAAATATATCTAAATTTAAATTATATATATAATATTATTAAAAATTGAATTAATAAATAATTTATTTTTATTTAAAAATTATTTTTTAAAATATTAATAATTAAATTAAATAAAAAAAAATATATAAGTGATTATTATATACTAATATTAAAAAAGAAATGTTAATATTAATCTAAGTGTACATAAATTAATATAATTTTAAATAAATTAATATAAAAATATATATATTTAAAACTTTATAACTTATAAGATATAATTATTTTAAAAATATTAATTTAATTTAAAAATCTAAGATATTGTTTTTACTAAATAATAAATTATTAATAATTTTAAATAAATTAACAAATATTATAATTTTTAATTCTAAATATTAATATATTAAAATAACTAGAAGGCTGCTTACGCAGCATTCAAACCTGACTGCCAAATTAAATGTCGAAACTATTATATAAATACTTATTGTATACTTATTATATAAATATTTATTATATACTTATTTATTATATAAATAAGTACTAATGAAACAGCACCCAAGGTCTCTCAGTTGAGCCCACCTCCAGTAGCCTCCTTTTCAAGACCTAGGTGCTGTTATGCTAAGTGTGGTGCTAAGTGTGGTGCTAAGTGTGCTGCTGAGTGTGCTGCTGAGTGTGCTGCTGAGTATGCCTGCTGTGTTGGTGTGGTATACCAAGTGCGCTAGGCCTTAAGCAAGGTACTGCTGAGATAATATATTTTGTGTAGAGGTCTGTTGTGGGGTATGTGTAGGAGTTCAATGTACCCTCCTTTACAGTCGGCTTTGCTGGCCCATAGGACGGCAGTCTGGCTTGCGAGACAACAGTCGGGCATTTTTATAAAAAATTAAAATTATATTTTATTAATATTTAATTGGCTTATTTTAATTATAATTAAATTAAATTATATAAAAATATTTTCATTATTATTATAATTATTATTTTAATTTTAAAAACTGGTTAAAAGTAATTATTTTATGCCTGACTGAAAAGGAGGGTTTCTCTTTAAATTCCCTAGTCTGTTTGATCTAGACTTTTCCACCAGATTTTGCCTAATAGTAGGCTGCAAAAAATATATTAATTCTTAACAAGTCTTAGCTGTTCCTTGGTATTTTGGACTTAACAAAGATAAGTGATTTAGAAAAAATATATTAAAAAAAATTAATATAAAATTAAATAAAAAATATCATACATTAAAAATTATTTATTATTAAATTATATGTTGCTGACTAAGTATGGTATTAATAATTTAAAAATTAAAAATAATTAAAATAATATTAAAAATATTAAAAAAAAAATTAAATAAAATTATAATTATATAATATATGCTAAATTAATTAATAATAAATTAAGTGTTACTCAGTAGTGTAATTATAATTAAAAAATTAAAAATAATTAAAAAAAATAAAAAAATTAATTAAAAATTAATTAAAAATTATTATGATGTTATATATTGAAAATTATTTAATATTAAATTAAGTGTTGCTTACTAAGCACGTTAATAATAATTTAAAAAAATAATAATTATAATTTAAAAAATATTAAAAACAATAAATAAATAAAAAATAATTAAAAAAGAATCAAAAAAGAATCAAAAAAGAATTTAGAAAATCATTAAAAAATAATGGAAGGTTCTCGCTTAATTAATAATTATATTAATAATATTAAATTATGAAAGCAGGGTAACCACATTTTCAGTCGGGTTTAAGTGCTGCGCAGCAGCCTTCTAGTTTAATATTAAGATATTAATTTTAATTAAATTTTTAGTAAAAGGTGTGTTTTATATTTAAAATTATAATATTAATCTATATTTATAAAATAATAATATTAATTTAATATTATTATATTATATATATTTATTTTAACTATAAATTTAATATATATATTAATCTTAATAAAAGTAATAAGACTATTATAATACCCTTAACTAAAAATAAAATATTTATTTAAAATCTTATATATAGTTAATAAATAATAAAATTTAATCCTAAGAAAATATATAAAATATATATAAAAATTATATAATTATAATATTAAAAAAAACGAAGATTTTAATATTAAAATTAAATATATTTTAATTATTTATAAAAATAAATAAATAAGTTTTTTATTTAATTAATATATATATAAAAATAAATTATTCTAGTTATAGAAAATATGTTTAAATTTCATATATAAATAAATATAAATTTTATATTTTAGAAACGAAAATTATTTAAAACTTTATATTTTTTTATTAAAATAATATATTTTATTTATATATTTTATTAATAAATTAATAATATATATAAAATTTATCTACTATAATCAAAGTAAATCACCAAAAACATTAATGATAAAATTTATAATATTATCTAAAAAAATTAAAAATAAAAAATATTATTAATTATAAGGATTTTAATTATTTTAAATAAAAGTAATAAACTAGAAGGCCGCGCAGCGGCACTTAAACCCGACTGTACAACTGCTAATATCGTCGCTGTTTCTACTTTTAATTTTTATAATTATTTTTAATTATTATTTTTAATTATTAATTTTTATTAATTAAGCGCCAGGGTCCCTCAGTCGAGCCCGCCTTCGGCGGCCTCTCCTTCCAGACCCTAACACCTGCTATTTCTGAAAGTTCTATTTTTTTATTATTTATTACTTATATTTTAATTTCTTATATTTTAATTTTTTATATTTTAATTTATTTTTAATATTTTTTTCATATATTTTTTAATATATTTTTTAATTTTTTTTTCTAATTTTTTTCTTTTTAATAATTTTTAATTTTTATTTTTTAATTATTAATATTATGCTAACTAAGCAACACTTAATTTATTATTAATAAATTTAGTATGGATTACATAATTATTATTTTTTTAATTTTTTTTATTAATATTTTTAATTATTTTTTAAATTATTTTTCTAAGTTGCTTATTTCCGCTTATCTCCGGGTAAGTCTGGACAGCCAGACTTAATTAGTAAGTAATACATTTTTTGTAGCTTACTGCTGGGTAAAATTTGGTGGTGGAGGGTCGGGCCGGGGAGTTTTAATAATAATACCCCTCCTTTACAGTCAGGCATTAAGTTTAAAAATATTATTAAATATAATTTCCTTTTTTTAAATTATATTAATTTATTAAATCTTAGTTATTTTGGATAAAATTATTAAATTAGAAAAGTTAATTATTAATAAAAAAATTATAAAGGAGTTTTTTTTTTAAATTTTATTATTATTTATTTAGATTAATATTAAATATCTTATAGATTAATAAAAAGAAATATTTAATTATTTAATTAATATCATTTTTTTAAAATAAGTTGAATAAATAAATAAAAATAATAGTTATATTTCATAAGAGAAAAATAAGAGAATATTTTATAATATATATATTATAAACCATATTAATAAGAATAATATTATTAAACCTATAAGATATAATTAAATAAATTTATTTTTTAATATTAATTATAACTAAACTAAAGTATTTAATTTTATTTATAATATTTATTTTTATTTAAGTAATGTTTTCCTTTTAAAAAATACCCTACTTTATATTTAAATAAAATTAAAATTAAATATTATATTTAATAATATTTATAATATTATTAGAGAAATATCTAAAAAAATATTTAAAAATTTAAATAAATATATAAAATTATTATATTTTGATATTTTAGTAGCTATTTCTACTCGAATTCTTATTTATTATATTATAAAAAATAAAATTTATTTTAATTTATATAATAAATTAATTAAATTTAAGATCATAATTTATTTATAAAATATTTATATTATTTAAGAATTTTTAAAAAAACTAAATGAAATAAGTAAAATCTTATTTTAAATATAAATATAAACTAAAAAATTTTATTAAATTAATCAAAATAATAGATAAATAAAATTAGATTAAATAAAATAAATATTTAAAAAAAATATATTAAATAATTAATATATCTTTTAAAAATAAGAAATATATTTATATAGTTATAATTTTTATACATTATAATTATATTTATCAACTAAATTTTCAAAAATAATAAAATTATTTATTATAAGTAAGGCTGTATGAGTTAAAAAAATAAATATTTTAATTTATAAAATAATAATTAAAATAATATCATTATTCTTTTTTTATAATAACTATTTTAATATTATTAAAATATATATAATATTATATTATTTTCTTTTTGTTTGATTATATTAAAATAATTATTTATATTAATATGTTTTTGTTATTATAAGATGTTTTTGGTATTTAATTTTACTAATAAAATATAACTATCTAATATATAAAATAAATTATAAAATATAATATAAATTAAAAATTTTATATTTTTAAATATATTTTAATATTTTAAATTATAATATATAAGATATTTATTAAAAATTTTTTAAATTTTTTTTAATACTTTAATCATATATATATAAATTTAAATAAATAATTATTATTATAATAAATATAATATTATTATTATAAAATATATTAGTACTATATTAATATAAATATTATATTTAGGTTTAAATATATTAAAAAATTAATATTTTACTGTTTAATATAAAATAATATTAAGATTAATTTAATTAAAATTAAAAATATTATTAAATTATTTTAATTAATTAGTTCTTGTTACACTTTGGAATACTAATTTTGTTAAATATATAATATTTAAATATATAGGTATTGAAAAAATATTAATATATTATATTTATTATTTATTATTTACTACTTATAATAAACAATAAATATTAAATAATAAATATTTATATAATATAAGATAATACTATATTTGTATTTAAAAAATTATAATAAAAATAATCTTTTCTTATAGTAGTATTTTTTTAAAATTTTAAATATTATAAGATTAAACTTATTTATATAATTTTATTTATTATAGATTAATTTTATATAAATTTATATAAATAAATATCTTATATAAAATATTAATCTATGAAATAAATAAATATAATATTATTTTATATATTATATAAAAAGAATATTTATATAGATATTTTAAATATTATATTATTGTTTTATAATATTATTCTTTTTTTATAAGAATTAGTAATATATTAATTTAAATATAAATATAATAATATAAAATAAAATAGTATAAATTATTTATATAGATAAAATATAATAAAATAAAATTTCTGATTTTTATTAAGTTAGAAGGTTTTTTTTTTTTTAAAATTTATTATTAATATAATATATTTTATTATTTTTTAATATATTTATAGATTATTTTAAAAAATCTTCTACTAATTATTATTTTAATTAAGTTTTTTATATTGAAAAATATAGAAAGAAATTTTAAATTATATATAAATTTTATAAATTTTTAAATTTTAATTATTAAATAAATTTTTTAATAAGTATGAAATATGCTTACTATATTTATTAAAATTATAATTATATATTTAAAAATTTTTATAAATTTTTTATATTTTTATTAAATATAATTTAATTAATATAGCTAACTTTTTAATAATAAATTATATTTTCTATCTTTTAAATAAAATTTATATAAATTTTAAATTAATAAACAAAAATTAAATCTTAACTTTTTTTAAATATTTTATTATCCTAATATTTTTTGTTTAATTTATTAATTAAATTATTAAAATATTATTAAAAATAATTTAATTATAAAAATAACTAGATTTAATAAAATTAAAAATAAAAAATATTTTTTTAAAAAAGAAATCTATTATTTTAGAAATAAAGATTTTTAAAAATAAATTTAGAATAAATTTTTTAATTATATTAAATTTAGATTTTAATTTTAAAACTTTTCTAGTTTTTATTAATAATAATATTAAATTAAATATATAAATATATTTTTTTATTATATTATATATTTAAATATAATTAATATTAGTTTATTTTATATAATATATATATTTTTAAGAATTATTTCATAGATTTTTATTATATAAAAAGAGATAAAATAAATAAATAATTAATTAAATTTTTTAATTTTTAATTTTATTTTTTATTTTTTATCATAATAATAGTATATCTTATTTATTCTGATTATTAATAAGAATTAATTTTTAAACTAGTTATTTTATATTTTTATTTTAAAATTAAGATAAATATTAAATAAGATGTTTTATTATTAAAATAATATTTATAAAATTATAAATAAATTTATTTATATTTTTTTAAAAAAAAATTTATAAGTTTTTTATATTTAATAATTATTATAATATTAAAAAATATTATTTTAAAATAAATAAGTTTTTTAAGTTATATATTTCTAATTAATTTTTATAATTTTTTAACTAGAAGGCTGCTACGCAGCACTTAAACCCGACTGAAATTACTATAATTATATTATTATTATACTGCTATTATATTATTATAATTATAACACTACAGCACTACTACACTGCTGTACTACTATAGATATTATGTTATTGTATTACTATAAATGCTGTGTTGTTATACTACTATAGTTATTATATATTTAATAATCTTTTCAACAAAGTTTTTCAAATAAAGTTTTTTTATTTTCTATAAACATCTATATCTCTTATTCTTATAATAATAAGCAAAATAATAAATAAGTCTAAAGAATCAGAAATAAATATAATAACTCTAATTAAGTCTAGTTTACTAAATAATACCAAAAAACAACACATTTTTTTTAAACCTAGGAAATTTTTAGTAATAAGGATTCAGACTAAGGAGTTCAATTAACCTCCCTCCTTTTCAGTCGGGCATAATTTTCTTAAATCTTTTTTAAAATTATAATTAATTTTATCTTATTTTATAAATATTACATTTATTAAAATATCATTTAATAAATTTTAATAATATATTAGATTTTTTAATTATTATAAATCTTTTTTTAATAAATAATTTTTTTATTTAATTAAAAATTTATTAGTTAATATTTTTAAATATTTTTTATATTTTAAAATTTTTTCAACTTTATTATAAATAAATATACTTTCTCTTTTTTTATTATAAATATAAATTATAATTTTAATTATAAAATTTAATTTATTTATTAAATATTTATATAATTTGTTTATATTTTTATAATATTTTTTTAATTTTTAATATTTTTTTTTTATAAATAGAGCTAATTATATAGTTTATAGATTTTATTTTTTTTATAATATTTTATAAAATATATAATTTATAATTAAATATTTTAATAAATTATAAATGAGTTCTTGTTATGAAATAACAGTGTAATACCCCAAATATCTGTATAGATATCCCTTTTACTTTATATAATATTACTGTATTTATTTATTTTATAAATTAATATTTTATATAGGATATTTATTTATATAGAATAACCTATATAGAATTGCTTAATGTATAAATAAATAAGATTATATAAATAGGTTTAATTTTATAGTATTATTATAAAAAAAATTACTTTTATTATAATTTTCTAAATAAATATAATATTATTTTATATTATATAAATATTTATTATTTAATAATTACTGTTTATAATAAATAGTAAGTAGTAAATAATAAATATAATATATTAATACTTTTTTAATAATTATATATCTAGATATTATATATTTAATAGAATTAGTATTATTTTAATTAATAATTTTTTTTAAAAATTATTAATTAACTTAAAATCTATAATATTTTAATAATTAATTTATTTATTATTATTATTATATATTCTATATTAATAATTATTATTATATTTGATATATACTTATTTTTTTTATTAAGAATTTTATATAGTAACAACTAAAAATCTAAGATTTTAAAGTAAAATATATTTGATTTGGATTTAAACTAAAATATAATATTTTAATTAATTATTTTTAGTAAATAAAAAAAATTAATAAATATATAATAAATTTTAGTATAACTTACAAATTCTCTTTAGTATATAAAAATATAATAAAATTCTATAATACAAAGCTATAAAAGTAATATATAAATAATAATAATTTTAAATTAGTATTAAATAATAAAAATAAAAAATATAAAAAACCTATTAATAACTTTTATATTCTAAAAATATATAAAAAAAAAAATAATTGTAATAATAATTTAAATAATACTCTATTAAAAAAAAATAAGTATAAAAACATCTTTATCGTTAAAATTAATTATAGAATATATAAATAATCTATAAAAATACTAAGATAAATTAATAATAGATATAAAAATACAAGTTTTAAAAATAAATATTAATATAATAAAAAAAAAATAAGAAATAATACTAAGTATAAATTAGAATAAAATCTTAAAATAATATAATAAAAAATAATTAATAAATACTAAGAATATTTATAAATAGTATTAATAATAGTTTAAAATATAGAAAAAATTATATTTAAAAAATATAGAATAATATCTGGAGAATATAAAACTAATATTATAATAAAATAAATTAAAATTATTTTAATTAATATTTAAATAAATACTAGTATAATTTATAAAAATTTATTTTTTGTAAATTTTTAATTTATATTAATTAATAAGTTAAAGAATTAAAAAACTAGAAGTTTAATTTTTTTAATAAAATTTAATAAGATATTTAAAATAAAAAATTTAATTAAATATAAAAGATAATTTAAAAAACTTAATTAATTTTTTAATTAACTAAATAATTTTTTTTTTTATTTTAATAAATTCTTTATAGAATAGTATAAAATTATATTTATAAGAATATATTTTAAAAAAATTATTTTTAATATTTATTTAATATATAGAGAAATATATAATAATATAATAGAAGAAGATAGAGAGTCTAATATTTTAAAAATTAATAAAATTTTTAAAATATTCTTTATATTTACTAATTTTTTAAAATAAAAGTATAAATATAAAAATAAGATTAAAGAAATATTTAAAAAACTAAATTAATTTAAATAAATAAAGTTTATAAAATCCTTTTTTTAATAATTTAACTAATATATATTATTTATAAACTATAATAATAAAACTTTATTTTATAAAACTAAAAAAAAATTAAAATCTTAATTTAAATTTGAAATTATTAAATAGAAATTTAATAAAAAAGATATAATATATTATAAAATATAAAATATAATTATTAAATTTAATAATATTTTCTATTATTTACAAAAAGTTGGATAATTTTTTAAAAAAATATTATAATATTAATGAATATTATCTAAATAAAAATACTAAAAAATTTTAATAAAATGAAACATAAATTAAATAAAATATTTAAAAATTTAATAAAATATATAGTTTAAGATTTATAAATTTTAATATTACTTAATATTAAAAATAAAAATTATAAAAATTTAATATATTTTTATATTTTCTTTATAATAAATCTAGATATTTTAAAAAAGACTGTTATTAAAATAAAAATAAAAAAATTATTGTTTAAAAAAATACTAAAATAATAAATAAATTAAAATAATCTAATATACCTTAATATTAAAAGAATTTAATAAAATCTTAAATAAAATCTAAAAAAGAATTTACCTTAAAATAAAATTAATATAATGATAAAATATTATTAAAAAAATTAATAGAATAATTATTTAAGAATATATTTTTTTATATTTAAATTATAAAAAAAACAAATAGATCTAAAATAATCTTATATTTAGAATTTATATTTATTATAAATAAAATTTAAAAGATTTTAGGAAAAATATAAAAATTTATAAAAAAATTTTATAAAAATTATTTATATTATTTTAATTAATTTATTATAAAAATAATAAAACTTATAAAATAAACTAATCTTAATAAAACTAGATAAATATACTAAAAACTACTATATAAAATAAAGATAATAAGAAAATATTATTAATCTTATAATTTAGAAATCTTTTTTATTTATAATATTTTTTTAATACTATAACTAGTTTTATAAATAATAAATTTATACTAATTATAAATTTATAATTTATATAAAAAATAAGCTACCTATAAACTTATTAAAATAAGAAAATATTAAAAATATTAATAAAAATAATTTTAAAATTTTATTAAATATTATTATATTTATAATAAAATTAAAAACTAATATAAATCCTATTAAAAAATAATTTATAAATATATAATTATTTTTTATAAATAAAATTTTGTAAATTAATAGAAAATTTATTAATTATATATTAAAAATAATAATAATCTCTCTATAACTTAAAAAAAAGAAAAATATATTTTAAAAATATTAGAACCCTTTATTATCAAAGTAAAAAATATTAAATATATTAATAAAATAATATAATTATTTAACTATACAAACATTTTAATCTATATAATAATTATTATTATAAATAAATAAATTATTTTAAATATTTCTATTATTAAAAATATTATTTAAAATAAATATCTTAAGAAATTTTTAAATCTTTTAAATATTAATTTTATAAGAGATATTTTAAAACCTAGAACCAATACTATATACATATTTATATAATAAACAAGAGAATAAAATAAAAAATTATTTTAGAAACTTTATAAAAGAATAGTATTAAAGCTTGGATATTACTATAATTAGTGTATTTAATATTTTTTTATTTTTAAAAAATAAGAAGAATATAATTATTTTATAATTATATTTATATTTATTAATTATAACTGTATATATTGGAAGGATAAACTTTGTTTAAAATATTTTATATACTTTAAAATAGAATAAATATTTAGTAAATATTTTAAAAATTATAAAACATATAAAAACAATAAAAATATAAAAAATTAGGAATATTTTAGATATTTAAGAAATAGATTAAAACAAGCTTTAAAAACTTTTAACTAAATTAAAAAATTAAAATAAGTAAAAAATTTATATTTATAATATATATTAATAAAAATTCTATAAAAATATTAATAGATAGTAGAATAGAAAAAAGTTATATATTTATAATTATAATAAAATAATATTAATTATTATTTTATTAGAAAAAGAATTCTTATTATATTATAGTGTTTTTATAAAAGATTTTAAAATAAATTAAATATAAAATTAATATTAAATTCTTAATTAATAAATATATAAAAATTTATATTATTGATATTTTGGATTTATTAAATAATATTTTCTTAATTTTAAGATTATTATAGTTATAAAAATATAATTTAATTATTAATTAGTAAATTAAAGAACCTATATTTAATAAATATAAATATTAAAAAATTAATAAAATATAAATATTTTAAAAAAATATTATTTATACCTTCAACTTACTTAATATTTTTTAAATAAGGAAATTAAGAATTAATTAAAAAATAAATTTAAAATCTTATAATTAATATAGGTATAAGTTAAAGAAATTAGAATTATTAATAAAATATAGATTTTTATTTAAATAAAAAAAAAAATTTTTTTTAAATTATTATTAAATTATTAAATATTATTATAAATTAATTAATTTATATACTTAATTTTTTTAAAAAAAAGAATTTAATTAAAATTTATATTTATACATAGATATATTAATTAAAAAATATAAATATTTACAAAATATATTAAAAAAATTTTAAAAATAAACTATATATAATTTTTTAATTTATTAATAAAATATCTAATCTTTTTTATAAAAAAAAAAGATTTTAATAAATTATAAATTTATATTAACTACTAAAATTTTAATATAATTATAATTAAAAATTAAAAGTTATTATTATTAATTAATAAATTTTTTAATAAAATATTAAAAATAAAAATATATATTAAATTTAATTTTATAAATATCTACTATAATATTAAGATTAAATTAGGTAAAAAATAAAAAATAATATTTTAATATAAATATAAATTATTTAAATATTTAGTTATATTTTTTAAATTAATTAATATATTTATTATTTTCTAAATATTTATAAACTATATTTTATAAATATATATTAATATTATATATATAATATATTTAGATAATATTTTTATTTATAATAAAATTTTTTTTAAATATTAAAAATATATTAATTAAATACTTAAAATTTTGAACTAATATAAACTTAAAATTAAGCTAGAAAAATCTAAATTTAAAATAATTAAAATTAAATTTTTAAAAATTATTATAACTTTATATAATATAAATATAAATTTAAAAAAAATATAAATTATATAAAATTAATTTATATTAAAAATATTTAAAAAAATCTAAATTTTTCTAAAACTCTATAATTATTATAAAAAGTTTATTAGATAATATAATTATTTAATTTTTATTTTTTTAGAATTTATTAAAAAAGATATTATTTTTAAAATATTATAAATATAAATTAATATTTTTAATATTTTAAAAAAATATTTACTATAATCTTAATTTTTAAATTATATATATATAAATTATTAATATAAATTAAAATTGATACTTTAATAATAGTATTAAAAATTTATTTATTATAAAAATTATTAAATAATAAATAATATTTAATTATATATTTATTTTATAAATTTAATATTACTAAAGTAAGATATTTTATATATAATAAGAAATTTATAATTATTTTATATATTTATAAAAAATAAAAAATATATTTTTAAATAGATAAACTATTTGAGATATTTTTAAATTATAAAAATTTTATTTATTTTTTAATTATTAAAGAACTTAATAGATGATAAGTTAGATAATAAAAAACTTTTAATAAATATAATATAAAAATTATTTATTTTAAAAAAAAAAAATATTAAAGTTGATATTATTAATTAATAATTTAATCTAATAAAAAATATTTTTATAAATAAAAAAATAATTTTAGAATAATAAAAAAATATTATTATTATTAATAAAAAATTTAATTTTATTATATATAAGATTAAATTTAAAATAATTAAAAAATTAAAAAAAAAAAACTACTAAAAAAATATAATAACTAAAACAATATTTTAAAATTTTTTAAAAATTATTATATTATTTATTTTAAAAAATAAATACATATTTTTTTAAAGATTTCTTTTATATATTAAATAAAAAATTATAATATAAAATCTTATAATTATACTATAATATATTAATATATAAATATTTAGGAATTAAAAAAATATAAGAATTTATTATATAATAATATTTTTAATCTAAAATAAAATAATAAATTAAAAAATATATTAAGATATATAATCTTTATTTTAAAAACAAACTAATAAAATATATATTATATAAATATTTATAATTAAATAAAATATTTATTAAACTATTTCAAATCATAACTTATAATTTTATATAGAGATTATTATTTTTAAAAAATCTTTTAATAAATTAAATTTATAATAAAATTTTGATTATAACTTATAAATTAACTAAAATTATTATTTTTAAATTTTAAAATAGTTTTTAAGAAATAGAAGAATTTTTAATAATTTATAATAAATAAATATTCAACTAATATAGATTATAAAAGAAATATATTTATAATAAAAACTTATTATTTGATAGTAAATATTGGAAATATATTATAAATATTTTAAATATTAAATTTAATATAGTAATTAAAGGAAGAGCTTAAATTAATAAAGTTTTTAAATAAAGAATTTAAATAATTAAAATATATTTTAAAATATTTTTTAATTATATATAAAATAACTAAACAATATTACTACTAATAATAGAATTTATATATAATTTATTAAAATATTTAATTATAAATTATATATTTTATAAAATATTATAAGGATAAAATTTATAAATTATATAACTAACACTACTTATAAAAAATAAAA
>JAVHNQ010000021.1:0-90938 GCA_036872635.1 Orbilia brochopaga | reverse complement strand
TGTTACACTTCGGCCCAGTACTGGGTTGAACATACTTTATTTTGAAATCTTGAACTCTTAGCTACTACTGTATAGGGTTTTTAATAAAAAGAAGTAAGTATATATTAAATATAATAATAATTATTTAAATAAAATATATAATAATAATAATAAATAAACTGGTTATTAAAATATTAAAATTAAAAAATTAACTAATAATTCTTAAAAAAAAATTATTAATTAAGGTAATACTAGTTTTTAATAAATATATAATATTTAAAATATATAAATATTAAAAATATATTAATATATTATATTTATTATTTACTATTTATTACTTATAATAAATAGTAAGTATTAAATAATAAATATTTATATAATATAAAATAATACTATACTTTGTATATAAAAAATTATAATAAAAATAATTTTTTTTATAATAATATTTTTATATAGTTTTATATATTATAAAATTAAATTTATTTATATAATTTTATCTACTACTTATAGATTAATTTTATATAAATTATTTTATATAAGTAAATATCTTATATAAAATATTAATCTATAAAGTAAATAAATATAATATTATTTTATATATTATATAAAAAAAGTATTTATATAAATATTTTAAATATTATATTATTATTTTATAATACTATCTTTTTTTTTTTATAAGAATTAGTAGTATATTGATTTAGATATAAGTATAATAATATAGAATAAAATAGTATAAATCTTTATATAAATTAAATAATTAAAATATAATAAAATAAGATTTTTAATTGTTAAATTAAATAGATTTCTTTTTTTTTTTAATATATTATTTATATAATATATTTTATTTTTTTTAGTATATTTATAGATTATTTTAAAAAAATTTTTATTAATTATTATCTTAATTAGGTTTTTAAAATTAAAAAATATAAAAAAAATTTTAAATTATATATAAATTTTATAAATTTTTAAATTATAATTGTTAAATAAATTTTTTAATAAATATAAAATATACTTATTATATTTATTAAGATTATAGTTATATTTTTAAAAATTTTAATAAGTTTTTTATATTTTATTAGATATAGTCTAGTTAATATGATTAATTTTTAATAATAAATTATATTTTTTATTTTTTAAATAAAATTTATATAAATTTTAAGTTAGTAAAAAAAGATTAGATATTAACTTTTTTTAAATATTTTATTATTTTTGTATTTTTTATTTAATTTGTTGACTAAATTACTAAAATATTATTAAAAATAGTTTAATTATAAAAATAATTAAATTTGATAAAATTAAAAATAAAAAATATTTTTAAAAAGGAGAAATCTACTATTATAAAAATAGAAATTTTTGAAAATAAATTTAAAATAAATCTTTTAATTATATTAAATTTAGATTTTAATTTTAAAACTTTTCTAATTTCTACTAATAATAATATTAGGTTAAATATTAAAATATAATATTTTTATTATATTATATATTTAAATATAATTAATACTAATTTATTTTGTGTTGTATATATATTTCTAAGAATTATTCTATAAAATTTTATTATATAAAAAAAGATAAAATAAATAAATAATTAGTTAAATTTTTTTTTATTTTTCTTTTATTTTTTATTTTTTATTATAATAATAATATATTTTATTTATTTTAATTATTAATAGAAACTAGCTTTTAAATTAATTATTTTTTATTTTTATTTTGAGATTAAAATAAATATTAATATTTTAAATAAGATATTTTATTATTATTTATAAAATTATAAATAAACTTATTTATATTTTAGAAAAAGGTAAATTTTATATATATATAAATTTCTTATATTTAATAATTATTATAATATTAAAAGATATTATTTTAAAATAAATAAATTTTTTAAATTATATATTTTTAATTAATTTTATAATTTTTTAATATTTTTTTTAGATCTTTTTTAGGATTATTATAATTAATTTTATTTTATTTTATAAATATTAAATTTATTAAAATATTATTTAATAAATTTTAATAATATATTATTTTTTAATTATTATAAGTTTTTTTTTAGTAGATAATATTTTTATTTAATTAAGAATTTATTAACTAATATTTTTAAATTTTTTTTATAATTTAAAATTTTTTTAATTTTATATTTATTATAGTTTTTTTTTTTTTTTGATTTCTGGGTTGTTTATTTTTTTTTAAATTTATTTAATATAAATTTAAATAAAATAATATAAAATATTTTATAAATTTTTAAATTTTTTAGAATATAGAGTTTAAAGAAATATTTATTTAATTTTTTAATTATAATATATAATTTAAATTTTTAAAAATTAAATTTTTAATTAAATTTTTTTATTTTAATATTTTTTATAAATAAATATATATATATATATTTTTTTTTTTAAAAAAAATACTTTTATTTTTTTTTTATTATAATTATATATTATAATTTTAGCTGCAAAATCTAGTTTATTTATTAAATATTTATATAATTTTTTTATATTTTTATAATATTTTTTAATTTTAAATATTTTATTTTTTATAAATAAAATTAATTATATAATTTATAAGTTTTATTTTTATAATATCTTATAAAATATATAATTTATAATTAAATATTTTAATAAATTATAAATAAGTTTTATTATTAATAGTAATGTTATCTAATTATTTTATATATAATTAAAAAATAATCTAAGATATATTTTAACTATTTAAATTTTTTATTTAAAAATTTTATTAATTTAAGTTTTTTTTTTTAATTACTATATTAAATTTAATATCTAAGATATTTATAATAAATTTCTAATATTTATTATTAAATAAAAAGTTTTTATTATAAATATATTTTTTTTATAATTTATATTAGCTAAATATTTATTTATTATAAATTATTAAAAATTCTTTTATTCTTTAAAAATTATTCTATAATTTAAAAATAATAATCTTAATTAATTTATAAATTATAATTAAAATTTTATTATAAATTTAATTTATTAAAAGGTCTTTTAAAAATAATAATTTTTATATAAAATTATAAATTATAATTTAAAATAGTTTAATAAATATTTTATTTAATTATAAATATTTATATAATATATATTTTATTAGTTTATTTTTAAAATAAAAGTTATATATTTTAATATATTTTTTAATCTATTATCTTATTTTAAATTAGTATAATAAATTTTTATATTCTTTTAATTCCTAAATATCTATATATTAATATATTATAATATAGTTATAAAATTTTTTATTATAATTTCTTATTTAATATATAAAAAAGATTTTTAAAAAAGATATATCTGTTTTTTAATATAAAAAATATAATAATTTTTTTAAAATTTTAAAATATTTTTTTATTATTATATTTTTTTAATAATTTTTTTTAGTTTAATAGTTATTTTAGGTTTAACTTTATAAATAATAAAATTAAATTTTTTATTAATAATAATAGTATTTTTTTATTATTTTAAAATTATTTCTTTATTTATAAGAATATTTTTTATTAAGTCAAGTTATTAACTAATAGTATTAATTTTAATATTTTTTTTTTTTTAAAATAGATAATTTTTATATTATATTTATTAAGAATTTTCTATTATCTAATTTATTATCTACTAAATTCTTTAATAATTAAAAAATAAATAAGATTTTTATAGTTTAAAAATATTTTAAACAATTTTTTTATTTAAAAATATATTTTTTATTTTTTATAAATATATAAAATAATTATAAATTCTTTATTATATATAGGATATCTTGTTTTAATAGTATTAAATTTATAAAATAGATAAATAATCAAATATTATTTATTATTTAATAATTTTTATAATAAATAAACTCCTAAAGTTATTATTAAAATATTAATTTTAATTTATATTAATAATTTATATATATATATAATTTAAAAATTAATATTATAATAAATGCTTTTTTTAAAATGTTAAAAATATTAATTTATATTTATAATATTTTAAAAATAATATTTTTTTTAATAAATTTTAAAAAATAAAAACTAAATAGCTATATTATTAAATAAATTATTTATAATAATTATAAAATTTTAAAAATATTTAAATTTTTTTAAGTATTTTTAGTATAAATTAGTTTTATATAGTTTATATTTTTTTTAAGTTTATTTTTATATTATATAAAATTATAATAGTTTTTAAAAATTTAATTTTAATTATTTTAAATTTGGATTTTTTTGGTTTAATTTTAAACTTATATTAATTTAAAATTTTAAATATTTAATTAATATATTTTTAATATTTAAAAAAGTTTTTATTATAAATAAAGATATTATTTAGATATATTATATATATAATATTAATATATACTTATAAAATATAGTTTATAAATATTTAGAAAATAATAAATATATTAATTAATTTAAAAAATATAATTAAGTATTTAAATAATTTATATTTATATTAAAAAACTATTTTTTACCTAATTTAATTTTTATATTATAATAAATATTTATAAAATTAAGTTTAGTATATATTTTTATTTTTAATATTTTATTAAAAAATTTATTAATTAATAATAACAATTTTTTATTTTTAATTATAATTATATTAAAATTTTAATAGTTAATATAAATCTATAATTTATTTAAATTTTTTTTTTTTTATAAAAAAGATTAAATATTTTATTAATAAGTTAGAAAATTATATATAACTTATTTTTAAATTTTTTTTAATATATTTTTTAAATACTTATACTTTCTGGTTAATATATTTATATATAAATATAAATTTTAGTTAGATTTTCTTTTTTAAAAAAATTAAATATATAAATTAATTAATTTATAATAATATCTAATTATTTAGTAATAATTAAAAATTTTTTTTTTTTTTTAAGATTTAGATAAGGATTTATATTTTATTAATAATTTAAATTTTCTTAATTTGTATTTATATTTATTATAAAATTTTGGATTTATTTTTTAATTAATTCTTGATTTTTTTATTTAAAAAATATTAAATAAATTAAAAATATATTTTTTTAATAATATTTTTTTGGGGTGGTTGTATTTTATTAATTTTTTAATATTTATATTTATTAAATATAGGTTTTTTAATCTATTAATTAATAATTAAGTTATATTTTTATAATTATAATAATCTTAAAATTAAGAAAATATTATTTAATAAATTTAAAATATTAATAATATATATTTTTATATATTTATTAATTAAAAGTTTAATATTAGTTTTATAGTTAATTTATTTAAAAGTTTTTTATAAAAAAGTTATAATATAATAAATTTTTTTTTTTAATAAAATAGTAGTTAATATTATTTAGTTATATTTATAAATATATAGTTTTTTTTAGTTTTATTATTTATTAATATTTTTATAAGGTTTTTGTTAATATATATTATAAATATAAATTTTTTATTTTATTTAATATTTTAGTTTTATTAAAAGTTTTTAAAACTTATTTTAATTTATTTTTTAAATATTTAAAATATTTTTAGTTTTTTGTATTTTTATTATTCTTATATATTTTATAATTTTTAAAATATTTATTAAATATCTATTTTATTTTAAAATAAATAAAATATTTTAAATAAAACTTATTTTTTTAATATATATAGTTATAATTTATAAATATAGATATAATTATAAAATAGTTATATTTTTTTTATTTTTTAAAAATAAGAAAATATTAAATATATTAATTATAATAATATTTAAATTTTAATATTATTCTCTTTTAGGGTTTTTTTTTATAATAATATTTATTAAAATAATTATATTATTTTGTAAAATTTTTATAAAATTTAGTGTATATATAACAAAGATTATATTAAAATAATTTTATATTATTTTTAAAAATTTTTTTTAATTTAATATTATTATTTTTTTATAAGGTTTTTTTTTATAATTTAGAAATTCTAATTTTTTATTATATATTTATTTTTTGTTTAATTTGGATTCTATTTTTTATAAAATCTTTAAATAAATCTATAGAATTTTTAAAATAATCTTTTATTCTATTTTTTTATTTATTGTGTAGATATATATATAGTATTAGTTTTAAATTTTAAAATATTTTTTATAAAATTAATATTTAAAAGATTTAAAAATTTTTTAGGATATTTAATTTAAATAATATTCTTAATAATAAAAATATTTAAAGTAATATATTTATTTATAATAATAATTATTATATAAATTAAAATATTATATAATTAAGTAATTGTATTATTTTATTGGTATAATTAGTATTTTTTATTATAATAATAAAAAATTTTAATATTTTTAAAATAGATTTTTTTATTTTTTAGATTATAAAAAAGAAGATTATTATTATTTTTAGTATATAATTAATAAATTTTTTATTAATTTATAAAATATTATTTATAAAAAGTAATTATATATTTATAAATTATTTTTTAATAAAGTTTATATTGATTTTTAATTTTATTATAAATATAATAATATTTAATAAAATCTTAAAATTATTTTTATTAATATTATTAATATTTTTTAGTTTTGATAAATTTATAAATAATTTATTTTTTTATATAAATTATAAATTTATAATTAATATAAGTTTATTATTTATAAAATTAATTATATTATTAAGAAAAGGTTATAAATAAAAAAAAATTTTAAATTATAAAATTAATAATATTTTTTTATTATTTTTATTTTATATAATAATTATAAGTATATTTATTTAATTTTATTAAAATTAATTTATTTTATAAGTTTTGCTATTTTTTTAATAAATTAATTAAAAAAATATAAATAATTTTTATAGAATTTTTTTATAAATTTTTATATTTTTTTTAAAGTTTTTTATTTAAATTTTGTTTATAATAAATATATATTCTAAATATAAAATTATTTTATATTTATTTATTTTTTTTATAATTTAAATATAAAAAAATATATTCTTAGGTAATTATTTTATTAATTTTTTTAATAATATTTTATTTTTATATTAATTTTATTTTAAGATAAATTTTTTTTTTAGATTTTATTTAAAATTTTATTAAATTTTTTTAATGTAGAAGTATATTGGATTATTTTAATTTATTTATTATTTTAAAATTTTTTAGGTTAATAATTTTTTTTATTTTTATTTTAATAATAATTTTTTTTGAAGTATCTAGATTTATTATAAAAAAAATATAAAAGTATATTAAATTTTTATAGTTTTTATTTTTAATATTAAATAATATTAAGGTTTATAGATTCTAAACTATATATTTTATTAAATTTTTATATATTTTATTTAATTTATATTTAATTTTATTAAAATTTTTTAATATTTTTGTTTAGGTGATATTTAATAATATTATAATATTTTTTAAAAAATTATTTATTTTTTTATAAATAATAAAAAATATTATTAAGTTTAATAATTATATTTTATATTTTATAATATATTATATTTTTTTTAATAAATTTTTGTTTAATAATTTTTAGTTTAAGTTAAAATTTTAATTTTTTTTTAATTTTATAAAATAGAATTTTATTATTATAGTTTATAAATAATATATATCAATTAAATTATTAAAAAAAAGATTTTATAAATTTTATTTATTTAAATTAATTTAATTTTTTAAATATTTTTTTAATTTTATTTTTATATCTATATTTTTATTTAAGAAAATTGGTAAATATAGAAAATATTTTAAAAATTTTATTAATTTTTAAAATATTAGATTTTTTATTTTTTTTTATAATATTATTATATATTTTTTTATATATTAAGTAAATATTAAAAATAATTTTTTTTAAAATATATTTTTATAAATATAATTTTATATTATTTTATAGAGAATTTGTTAAAATAAAAAAAAAATAAAAATTATTTAGTTGGTTAAGAAATTAATTAAATTTTTTAGATTATTTTTTATATTTAATTAGGTTATTTATTTTAAATATTTTATTAGATTTTATTAAAAAATTTAAATTTTTAATTTTTTAATTTTTTAATTTGTTAGCTAGTGTAAATTAAAAATTTATAAATAATAAAAATTTATAAACTATATTAATATTTATTTAAATATTAATTAAAATATTTTTAGTTTATCTTATTATAATATTAATTTTATATTCTTTAAATATTATTTTATATTTTTTAAATATAATTATTTTTATATTTTAAATTATTATTAATATTATTTTTAAATATCCTTAATATCTATTAACTATTTTTTATTATATTATTTTAAAATTTTATTTTAATTTATATTTAATATTATTTCTTATTTTTTTGTTATATTAATATTATTTCTTATTTTTTTGTTATATTAATATTTATTTTTAAAATTTATATTTTTATATTTATTATTAATTTATTTTAATATTCCCACAAACTATCTATATATTCTATAATTAATTTTAAAAATAAAGATATTTTTATATTTTTTTTTAATAAAATATTATTTAAATTATTATTATAATTATTCTTTTTTTATATATTCCTAAGATATAAAAATTATTAACTAATTTTTTATATTTATTATTTTTATTATTTAATACCAATTTAAAATTACTATTATTTATATATAATTTTTATAGCTCTATATTATAAAATTCTATTATATTTTTATATACTAAAAAAAACTTATAAATTATATTAAAATCTATTATATCTTTATTAATTCTTTTTATCTATTAAAAATAATTAATTAAAATATTATACTTTAACTTAAAACTAAATTAAATATATTTTATTTTAAAATCTTAGACTTTTAGCTATTACTATATAAGATTCTTAATAAAAAAAGATAAATATATATTAAATATAATAATAACTATTAAAATAAAATTATAATAATAATAATAAATAAACTAGCTATTTAAATATTATAATTTAAAAAATTAATTAATAATTCTTAAAAAAAAACTATTAATCAAGATAATACTAATTTTATTAAATATATAATAGCTAGATATATAGATATTAATAAAATATTAATATATTATATTTACTATTCATTATTTATTATAAATAGTAAGTATTAAATAATAAGTATTTATATAATATAACATAATACTACACCTACATCTAAAAAATTATAATAAAAATAATCTTTTTTTATAATATTATCCTTATATATATTTTATATATTATAAAGTTAAGTTTATTTATATAATCTTATTTTCTACTTATAAACTAATTTTATATAAGTTATTTTATATAAGTGAATATTCTATATAAGATATTATTTTATAAAATAAAAAAATACAATATTATTCTATATATTATATAAGAAGGATGTTTGTATAATTAATTCAGATATTACACTATTATCTCATAACAAAATAAAACTCAGATAAAAAACTTTAAAAAAAAATATAAAAATTTATAAGAAAATTTTATAAGAATTATTTATATTTTTTTAATTAATTTATTTAAAAAATAATAAAATTTATAAAATAAATTAATTTTAATAAAATTAAATAAATATACTTAAAACTATTATATAAAATAAAAATAATAATAAAATATTATTAACCTTATAATTTAAAATTTTATTTTATTAATAATATTTTTTTAATAATATAACTAGTTTTATAAATAATAAATTTATATTAATTATAGATTTATAGTTTATATAAAAGAACAAGTTATCTATAAATTTATTAAAATAAAAAAATATTAAAAATATTAAAAATAATTTTAGAATTCTATGAAATATTATTATATTTATAATAAGATTAAAAACTAATATAAACTATACTAAAAAATAATTTATAAATATATAATTATTTTTTATGAATAATATTTTATAAATTAATAAAAAGTTTACTGGTTATATATTAAAAATAATAATAACTTTTTTTTTATAACCTAAAAAATAAAAAAATCTATTTTAGAAATATTAAAATTTTTATTATTATAATAAAAAATATTAATTATATTAATAAAATATTATAGTTACTTAATTATATAAATATTTTAATATATATAATAATTATTATTATAAATAAATATATTATTTTAAACATTTTTATTATTAAGAATATTATTTAGATTAAATATCTTAAAAATCTTTAAATCTTTTAAATATTAGTTTTATAAAAGATATTTTAAAATTTAGAATTAATACTATATATATACTTATATAATAAATATATAATAAAAAACTATCTTAATATAATTTTTAGTATATATATACTAAATTCTATAAAAGTTTTAAAGAATAGTGTAATTATTCTAATAATTATTATTTTTAAAAAAAAAACCTTTAAAAAAAATAATATTAAAATTTAGATATTATTATAATTAATATATTTAATACTTTTTTATTTTTAAAAAATAAAAAGAATATAATTATTTTATAATTATATTTATATTTATTAATTACAATCAAATATATTAAGAAAATAAATTTTATTTAAAATATTTTATATATTTTAAGATAAAATAAATATTTAATAAATATTTTAAAAATTATAAAATATATAAAAATTATAAAACTATAAAAAATTAGAAATATTGTAAAAAATTTCTAAAGTAAACTAAAATAAATCTTAATAATTTTTAATAATATTAAAAGATTAAACGAAATAGAAAATTTATATTTATAATACATATTAATAAAAATCCTATAAAAATATTAATAAATAATAGAATAGAAGAAAATTATATATTTATAATTATAATTAAATAATATTAATTATTATTTTATTAAAAAAAAAAACTTTTACTATATAGTTTTTTTATAAAAAACTCTAAGATAAATTAATTATAAAACTAATATTAAATTTTTAATTAATAAATATATAGAAATTTATATTATTAATATTTCAAATTTACTAAAAAATATTTTTTTAATTTTAAAATTATTATAATTATAAAAATATAATCTAATTATTAATTAGTAAATTAAAGAATTTATATTTAATAAATATAAATATTAAAAGATTAATAAAATATAATTATTTTAAAAAAATATTATTAAAAAAATATATTTTTAATTTATTTAATATTTTTTAAATAAAAAAAATTAAAAACTAATTAAAAAATATATTTAAAATTTTATAATAAGTATAGATATAAACTAAAAAAATTAAAATTATTAAAAAAATATAAATTCTTATTTAAATTTGAAATAAAAAATTTTTTTTTTATTATTATTAAATAATTAAGTATTACTATAAATTAACTAATTTATATATTTAATCTTTTTAAAAAAAAGAAATTTAATTAAAATTTATATTTATATATAAATATACTAACTAAGAAATATAAATACTTAAAAAATATATTAAAAAAAATTTAAAAATAGATTATATATAATTTTTTAATTTATTAATAGAATACCTAATTCTTTTTATCAAAAAAAAAGATTTAGATAAATTATAAATTTATATTAATTATTAAAATTCTAATATAATTATAATTAAAAATTAAAAATTATTATTATTAATTAGTAAATCTTTTAATAAGATATTAAAAATAAAAATATATATTAAATTTAATTTTATAAATATTTACTATAATATAAGGATTAAATTAAATAAAAAATAGAAAATATTTTTTAATATATATATAAATTATTTAAATATTTAATTATATTTTTTAAACTAACTAATATACCTATTATTTTTTAGATGTTTATAAATTATGTTTTATAAATATATATTAATATTATATATATAGTATATTTAAATAATATTTTTATTTATAATAAAAACCTTTCTAAATTTTAAAAATATATTAATTAAATATATAAAATCTTAAATTAATATAAATTTAATATTAAATTAAAGAAATTTAAATTTAAAATAACTAAAATTAAAATTTTAAGAGTTATTATAATTTTATATAATATAAAAATAAAGTTAAAAAAGATATAAACTATATAAGATTAGTTTATATTAAAAATATTTAAAAAAGTTTAAATCTTTCTAGGATTTTATAATTATTATAAAAAATTTATCTAATAATATAGCTATTTAATATTTATTTTTTTAAAATTTATTAAAAAGATATTACTTTTAAAATATTATAAATATAAATTAATATTTTTGATATTTTAAAAAAGTATTTATTATAGTATTAATTTTTAAACTATATATATATAAATTATTAATATAAATTAAAATTAATATTTTAATAATAATTTTAAAAGTTTGCTTATTATAAAAATTATTAAATAATAAATAATATTTAATTATTTATTTATTTTATAAATTTAATATTATTAAAATAAGATATCTTATATATAATAAAAAACTTATAGTTATTTTATATATTTATAAAAAATAAAAATATCCTTTTAAATAAATAAATTATTTAAAATATTTTTAAATTATAAAAATTTTATCTACTTTCTAACTATTAAAGAATTTAGTAAATAATAAATTAAATAATAAGAAATTTTTAATAAATATAATATAAAAATTATTTATTTTAAAAGAAAAGAAAATATTAAAACTAATATTATTAATTAGTAATTTAATTTAATAAAAAAATATTCTTATAAATAAAAAAATAATAAAAAAATAATAAAAAATAATAAAAAAATATTATTATTATTAATAAGAAATTTAATTTTATTATCTATAAAATTAAACTTAAAATAGTTATTAGATTTAAAAAAAGCTATTAAAAAAATATGATAATAAAAAAAAATATTTTAAAATTTTAAAAAAAATTATTATACTTTTTATTTTAAAAGATAAGTATATCTTTTTTTTTAAAAAAAAAAAATTATATTTTAAATAAAAAACTATAATAAGAAAGTCTATAATTATATTATAATATATAAATATTTAAGAATTAAAAGAATATAAAAATTTATTATATAATAATATTTTTAGCTTAGATAATAAATTAAAAAATATATTAAAATATATAATTTTTATTTTAAAAATAAATTAATAAGATATATATTATATAAATATTTATTATTAAATAAAATATTTATTAAATTATTTTAAATTATAATATATAATTTTATATAAAAATTACCATTTTTAAAAGATTTTTTAATAAATTAGATTTATAAGAAAATCTTAATTATAATTTATAGATTAATTAAAATTATTATTTTTAAATTATAAAATAGTTTTTAGGAAGTAGAAAAACTTTTAATAATCTATAATAAATAAATATTTAGTTAATATAGATTATAGAAAAAATATATTTATAATAAAAATCTACTATTTAATAATAAATATTAAAAATATATTATAAATACTTTAAATATTGAATTTAATATAGTAATTAAAAAAAGAATTTAAACTAATAAAGCCTTTAAATGAGAAATTTAAATAATTAAAATATATTTTAGATTATTTTTTAATTATATATAAAATAATTAGATAATATTATTATTAATGGCAAAATTTACTTATAATTTATTAAAATATTTATAAATTATATATTTTATAAAATACTATAAAAATAAAATTTATAAATTATATAATTAATTCTATTTATAAAAAAAAATACTTAGAGTTAAGAAATATTATATCAATATAAATATATTATATAAATATTTAATAAATAAATTAGATTTTATAACTAAAATTATAGCTTATAATTATAATAAAAAAAGAATAAAAGTATTTTTTTAAAGGAAAAAAATAAAATATATTAATTTATAAAAAATATTAAAATAAAAAAACTTAACTAAAAAGCTGCTACCACAGCACTTAAACCTGATTAAAAGGACTATAATTTTTTTTATAATATAATTATAAAATAATTTAAATTTTAATAAAATCTACCTGAAACTTTAATTAATAAAATTTATTAGGAATATTTATTTTAATAAGGTATTAATATTAAGCAATACTAAGCTATTAAAAGCTAGGTTTTTATAAAATATTTTAATAAGATATTAAGTTACTTAGTAAGCAATATATTTTTTAGAACTTATAATATAACATAAAATTATTATTAATCTTATCTTGTACATAGGGTAGCTCTAAGGTAACCCTCCTTATCAGTCGGGTATTAGACATTTGATTTTTAAAAATTTAGATTATATATTATAATTAAAAAATTAAATAAATACTTTTTCAAACTCTATATTTTTAGAAATTTAAAAATTTATAAAATATTTTATATTATTTTATTTAAGTTAGTATTAAATAGACTTAAGAAAAAGATAGATAATTTAAAAATTAAAAAAAAAAATTATAATAAATATAAAATTAAAAAAATCTTAAAATATAAAAAATATCTAGAAATATTAATTAATAAATTTTTAATTAAATAAAAAAATTATTTATTAAAAAAAAATTTATAATAATTAGAAAATAATATATTATTAGAATTTATTAGATAATATCTTAATAAATCTAATATTTATAAAGTAGGGTAAAATTAATTATAATAATTTTTAAAGAACAATTAAAAAGATTATTAAAAAATTATAAAATTAATTAAAAATATATAATTTAAAAAACTTATCTATTTTAAAATAATATCTTCTAATATTATAATAATTATTAAATATAAGAAATTTATATATATATATATATATATATATATAATTTTGCTTAAAAATATAAATAAACTTATTTATAATTTTATAAATATTATTTTAATAATAAAATACTTTATTTAAGATATTAATATTTATTTTAGTTTTAAAATAAAAATATAAAATAATTAACTTAAAAATTAGTTTTTATTAATAATTAAAATAGATAAAATATACTATTATTATAATAATAAAATAAAAAATAAAGAGAAATAAAAAAACCTAGTTAATTATTTTATTTTATTTTTTTTATATAATAAAATTATATAAAATAATTTCTAGAAATATATATATAATATAAAACAAACCAGTACTAATTATATTTAAATATATAAATATAATAGAAATATTATATTTAAATATTTAATTTAAATATTATTATTAGTAAAAATCAGAAAAATTTTAAAATTAAAATCTAGATTTAATATAATTAAAAATTTTATTTTAAATTTACTTTTAAAGGTTTTTGTTTTTAAAATAGTAGATTTTTTTAAAAAAAAATATTTTTTATTTTTAATTTTATTAAATTTAATTATTTTTATAATTAAATTATTTTTAATAATATTTTAGTAACTTAGTAAATTAAATAAAAAATATAAAAATAATAGAATATTTAGATAAAATTAATATCTAATTTTCTTTTATTAACTTAAGATTTATATAAGTTTTATTTAAAAGATAAAAAATATAATTTATTATTAAAGAAATTAGCTATATTAACTAGATTATATTTAATAAAAATATAAAAAATTTACTAAGATTTTTAAATATATAATTATAATTTTAATAAATATAATAAGTATATTTTATATTTATTAAAAAATCTATTTAATAATTAAAATTTAAAGATTTATAAAATTTATATATAGCTTAAAAATTTTTTTTATATCTTTTAGTTTTAAAAATGTAATTAAGATAATAATCAATAAAAAATTTCTTAAAATAATTTATAAGTATATTAAAAAATAATAAAATATATTATATAAGTAATATATTAAAAAAAAAAATTTATCTAATCTAATAATCAGAAATTTTATTTTTACTATATTTAATTATTTAATTTATATAAAGAATTTATATTATGCCTGACTGAAAAGGAGGGAGGTTGATTGAACTCCCCTATCTAATCTCTCCACCACCAGATTTTGTCTAGTAGTAGGCTGTAAAAAATATATTATTTCTTAATATTACTTAGTAAAACTAGAGATAAGTAGATTTATTAATTATACTTAGACTTACTAGACTTATTAACTACCTTATTATTATAAAAATAAAAAGTAAATATAGATATTTATAAAAAATAAAAATTTTATTTAAAAAATTTTACTAAATATAACCAAAAGCTGTTATGATAATAATTATATTAGTATAGTAGTATAGTGCCCGACTGAAAAGGAAGGATATCATTATGGAACTCTCTAGCCCAACCACTAAAATTTCCTTAGGGAAAAAAATATATTACTTACTAATTAAGTCTGAATTACTCAAAATTAATATATTTTTTTGGATATAATTGGACTTATTGTTATGGTTATGAAAGTATAAATATAAATATAATATTTTTAGAAGGTATATAACCTAAATCTTATTAAGAAAAATTTTAATAGATATAACTAATTTTAATAGTAGTAGTAGTAGTAGTAGTAGTAGTAGCAGCAGCAGCAGCAGTAATAGTAGTAGCAGTAGCAGCAGTAACAGCAGCAATAGTACAGTAATAGCAGTAACAGTTTTTCAGTCGGGTTTAAGTGCCGCGCAGCGGCCTTCTAGTAATAGTAACACAGTAGCATAGTAATTATAGTAATTTCAGTTAGGTTTAAGTGCTGCGAAGCAGCCTTCTAGTTTTATTTTATACTATTATATTTATATCTAAATTAATATACTATTAACTTTTATAAAAAAAAAGATAGTATTATAAAATAATAATATAATATTTAAAATATTTATATGCCCAACTGTAAAGGAGGGGATTATTGTTGAACTCCCCTGCCTGATCTTCCACCACCAAAATTTTCTCCAGTGATGGGCTAAAGTTAATATATTATTTCTTGGCATTTCTTGGCAAAATTGGAGTTATTGGATATATCTAGATATAAGCGGACTTAGGCGATTTAGAAAAAATATATTAAAAAATTAATATTAAATTAAATAAAAAATATTATGACGTCATGCATTAAAAATTATTTAATATTAAATTATGCGTTGCTGACTAAGCACGCTATTATTAATTTAAAAAATAAAAATAATTAAAATAATTAAAATAATATTAATAAAAAAAATTAAAAAAACCATAATTACGTAATCCATGCTAAATTATTTAATAATAAATTAAGTGTTGCTTACTAAGCACGGTATTAAAAAATAAAAGTATAAAAATATAAAAAAATATAATTAAAATATTAATATTAAATTAAATAAAAATAAATAATTAAAAAATAAATAATTAAATATAATAATTAAAAATAAATAATTAAAAAATATAGAACCTTCTAGCAGGTGCCAGGGTCCGGAAGGAGAGGCCGCCGAAGGCGGGCTCGACTGAGGGACCCTGGCGCTTAATTCAATAATTAATAATAATTAATAATTAATAATAATTAATAATTAATAATAATTAATAATTAATAATAATTAATAATTAATAATAATTAATAATTAATAATAATTAATAATTAATAATAATTAATAATTAATAATAATTAATAATTAATAATAATTAATAATTAATAATAATTAATAATTAATAATAATTAATAATTAATAATAATTAATAATTAATAATAATTAATAATTAATAATAATTAATAATTAATAATAATTAATAATTAATAATAATTAATAATTAATAATAATTAATAATTAATAATAATTCATAATTAATAATAATTAATAATTAATTAATAATAGTAGTAATAGCTTTACAGTCGGGTTTAAGTGCTGCGCAGCGGCCTTCTAGTATTATTTTTATTTTATTTTATTTATTTATTATCCTAAAAAATCTTAGGATTATTAAAAAGTTAGGATAAATCTAATTATTAGTTTTTTATTAAGAATTTATTTGATTTTTATTATTATACAAGTTTCTATAGTTAGTTATTATTATAAACAAAGTTAATACAAAAGTTTTTATAAGAGTTTATATAAAAATTAGTATAGTTGTAATTATAATTATTTATAAAGTTTCTATAATTATAATAATTTATATTTTTATAATTTTTAAATATATTTTTAAATATTTTATTTTATTAATAATATCTTTTTTTTTTTAGTTTATTTTTTTTTAAAAATAATTATGCTTCCAATATATACTATATCTTAATAAGTTATAGTTATATATATAAATAACTATAGTTAAGGTTATAATTATAATTATAATTATATTTATAGTTATATTTATAGTTAATATTAATATCTAGATATTTATTAAAAATCTTTAGTACAGCTTTCAACAAATATTAATTAGTATTAATTATAAATTATATTAGTTTAAAAATCTGTTAATATAATAATTAATTTATAAATAAATAAAAAAACCTTTATAAATAAAATGATTAATATAGTTTTTATTAAAGCTATTTTTAGATTTATTAATTATTTACTTTTTTCCTATTAAGCCTTTTATTCAGTTTTTCCAAGATTTCTCTGACTATTTCTTAGTATATATTTATAATAAATATTAATAATTTTTTTATACTATTATTAAATTAAAACAACTGAGATAATAATAAACTAATAGTCTTATCTAGTTATATATATATATTTTATATATTTAAGATAATAGTGGTTTTATAATTAAATTATATCTAATAATTTATACATAAATTTAAAATTAATTAGAATTTAATATAAATATCTTAAATTAATTATAATATAATAATAATAAAAATTAAATATAACTTAATACTAATTAAACTAGTAAACAACTTAGAAAACTAAAAATTAATTCTATTTTATTTATAATAATATATTACTATAAATAATAATAAGATAAAACCAGGAGAGAAAAGTAAGAATAGTAGAAATAACAATAAAATAAAGATAGTAAAAAATATAGAATAAATAAGAATAAAATAAATAAAAATAATTAATAAATATAAGTAAAAAAATAATAATAAATAATAAAAAAATAATAAATAATAAAAAAATAAACTATAATAAATAAATTATAATATAAAATAAAGATAATAAAAAATAATATAATAAAAAGGTAAATAAGTAAATGAATTTTAATAATATATTAAGATATTCTATATTTATTTATAATATATTAATATATTTTATATTTATTTATAATATATTAATATATTTTATATTTAATATATTAATATATTATATATTATTTAATAATACTATATATATTTCTATATCTAGCTTAGTAATCTTGGTTATTTATAAATTTTAACTTAAGGAATAATTATGTAATTTTAAGAGTTAGTAGAATTTAAGGTTTAAGGTAGACAAAAAAGATTCTAATTACAGGGATATTATTTTTTTAACATAGTTCTCTATAATAGTCTATAATTAACAAAAGATTTATTTTTAATAAGGAGCCTTTTTTATTTAGCTAGTTATGGATAGTTATAATAAATTATAAAGATAGGTTGGGGAGGTTATAATATAATAAAGATAAATATTATTGTAATCATAATTATACTACAACAACACTACTGGATTATACTAGACTTGAATTCTGCTTCGCAGACTTAAACCCAACTAAAAAGCTCTTAATCCTAGCATAGACTATAATCCTTTAATAACCTTTTAATAGTAGTAGTAATAGTGGTAATAATAGTGGTAACATGAATTAATAAACTTTTTAAAGAAAGTTTAAAACCATAGCCAAAACCATCAACCATATAGACACTTACCCTCACATTTATAATATTAGTACTGAAAACACCAATAACACCAATAACACCAAGAACACCAAAAACACCAAGTTTCAACACAATTTTTTCAGGTCATCAATAGGCAAAAATTAGTGGGGTAAAGTCAGGTAGGGGAGTTCAACAATAATCCCCTCCTTTTCAGTCGGGCATATCTAAGAATCTATAAGATAAGAAAAAGATTTATTTATTTAGTAATAATTATACTTATTATAAAACAATGAAAAACACAAAGTTAAAAATCTTATAATTAATACTATTAAAATATTAAATATTAATGTTATCAATAATTAAATATATCAGTTATCTATAGATAGGATATAATATTTATCTATATACACCCAAAAACTTGGCAGACAACAACACAACAACAACACAAGCGCGGTACAGCCGCCGGAGTTCGTAATAATAATTTATTATTAGTAAAAATAAAAAAAATAAAAAAAAATAAATATTTTAACTATAAAAAATCTAAACTAGAAGGCTGCTGCCACAGCACTTAAACCTGACTGAAAGGACTATAACTTTAAAGAAAGTAGGGTAATTTTATATATAAGCTGGGGTTTGGTTGATGAGACCAACTTTAAATGTTTTTATAATATAACATTTATAAAATAACTTAAACTTTAATAAAATCTACCTCAAACTTTAATCAACAAAATTTATTAGGGATGTTTGTTTTAGTAGGACTAAGTAATACCAAACTGTCAAAAGCTAGGTTTTTATAAAGTGTTTTGGTGAGGCATTAAGCTGTTTAGTAAATAATATATTTTTTGGAACCTATGATATAGTATAAAATTGTTGTTAATCTTACCTCGCACACAGGGTAGGTAACCCTCCTTTTCAGTCGGGCATATAAAAATTAGGATTATTATTTTAAAAAAAAAAATATAATTTCTTTTAAAATAATAAGAAAAAATATAAAAAATATAAAAAATTATTAAAATTTTAGATAAATTAAGTTATAATAAATTATTATATTAATACCTTTATAATCATTATTATAAAAAATATTAATAGATTTTAAATAAACCTAAATTACTTTATATTAAATATAATATTTTATATATATTAAAAAAGAATAGTTTTATAAATTTTTTTAAATAATAACTTTTTAATTTATCTAAAAATTTTATAAAAAAATGGTGTATCTTGATTTAGAAATTCTTAAATATAATATTATTAAAAATAACTAATAAGATTTTTATTTTATTTTAAAATATATTTAAAAAAATTACTTCTCTACTTATTATAATAAAAAAAAAAAAAAGGATTAGTTTTAAAATAATAAATATTAAGTTATTTAATATTATTTTAAAATTAAATTAATTTTAATAATTAAATTTAAATATTATCTAGGTTTTAAAAATCTTTAAATAGCTTAAAGATAAAAAAAAATTTAGAAGAAAAGAAATATAAATTTTTAAGAAAATTATTAAATTAATATAATAATTAAATAAAAATTAGAGAATATTTTTTTAAAAAAAAATATAAAAACTTCTTAAAATTATTTATTAAAAAAAAGATTGTTAAATTATTAATATATAAGTTATAAAATTATATAATTCTCTTTAAACTAAAATAAAAATCTTTATTTTATTTAATTTATTATCTATAAAAAAAATATAATTTTTAAAAAATATTTAAAAAAAAATATAAACTAAAAGTTTTATTTATTTATTATTATTAAATTATAAAATCTCTATAATCTAAATATAATTATAATAAAAAATAAGTATTTAGTATTAAATATTATAACATTATTTAATAAATTATAAAATATTATAATATTTATTAGAATAGATTTTAAAAAAGCCTATTATCTAATTTATATAATAAAAAATTTTTTTTTAAAATATCTTATAAATTATTTAAATATTTAATTATATTATTTAACTTTATAAACACCTTAATAATTTTTTAAGTAGTTTTAAATAATATCTTTTAATAAAGTATAAAAAATTTTAAAATAATATATTTTAATAATATATTAGTATATTTTAGAAATCTTTTAATTTATATATATAAAAAATATTAAAATAATTTAATAAAGCCTCCTTTTTTATTAATATTAAAAAATATAAATTTTATAAATTAGAAATAGAATTTCTAAAATATATTATTTTATTTTAAAAATTTTTAATAAATTATAATAAAATATTAGTAATAGTGAATTAAATTATATCTAAAAAGATATTATATTTATAAAAATTTTTAGGTTTTATAAATTATTATTAATAGTTTATTTTATAATATATTATAAAAATTATAGTATTATTAGATTTATTAAAAAAAAGAACTTTTTAAATATAGATTTATAAATATTTAAATACATTTAAAAAATTAAAAATAAGTTTATTTAATAAGTTATAAAAATATTTAAATATTTTTTTTAAGTTTATTAACAATAATCAAGATAAATATCTTTAAATTTATAATAAGTATAGTATTATTATAATAATATATTAATAAAAAATAATATCTAGTTATCTTTTATAATTAATATTAATAAAAAAAATTATTTTATATTTAATTAAGAACCCTTAGCTATTATTAAAATTTTATAAAAATAATTATATTATTTTAAGAAATGTTAATTTATATATTTATTAATTATAAAAACCTGATATATTTTATAATAAATCAAAAACTAAATATATAATAAGTTAAATAAATAAAAAAAATTAATAAAATCAAATTTTAAGATTTATTATTATTTCAATAAAGAAAATATAGTAGTAGATATTTTTTTAACATATCTTAATTATAAAAAAAAAAACTAAAAAATAAGATATTTTTATCTCTATTATTTAAAAAAAAATAATTAATTATTATAATTTAAAAAGTATTAATAAATATTATTATAATAATAATTATAGTTCTAATATTTATATAAAAAAATATATTTAAAATTTATAAAAAAGATTAATAAATTATAAGATTTTTAAAAAAGTTTTAAGAAAATAAAATAAAATATATTAAAAAATATAATTTATAAAAAAATAATATTTTTTAATTTAAAAAAAGAATAATTATTTTAAATAATTTTAAACTAAAAAAATAAATTATTAAAATTTTTATAATATATTTCTAATAAGATATTTTAAAAAAATTAAGATTTTTAAATTATTTAAATATAAATATTATTTTTTTGGTTATATTATATTTATTTATAAATATATAATATTATATAATATATACTAGTAAATAAAAGTATTAAGAATAAAAAAAATCAGGCCTTTTTTATCTATTAATCTTCTTTTAAAATTATAAAATTTAATATTCTTTAATTTTATAATAAAACTATTATTTTTTAAAGATCTTTTATTAAAAGATAAATCATTATTATATAATATAATACTTATTATAATAAATTAATTAATTAAATATAATTATTTCTTAATTTATTAAAAAAAAATTAATAATAAAAAAATTAATAAATATTTATATTTATTATCTTATAAATAAAAGATTTTTAAATAATTTTATTTTTAATTAAAAAAAGTAATTTATTATAAAATTTATAAAAATCTTATATAAAATAGTTTATATAATATTTTAATAATAATATATTTATAAATAAATAAATAAATAAATAAATAAAAAATATATATATATAATATTAAAATAATATTTATAATATTATAATAATTATATTTAAAATAATTAAATTAAAATATTATTATTAATAATATTTATATATAATAATAGTTACTAAACTATTATCTAACTAACTTCTTTTAAAATAAAATATAAATATATAACTTATTTTAAAATTAATTATTTATTAATAAAAAAAATCTCTAATATAGTTAAATATATAAAAAATTTTTAGAGTTTATATTCAATAAATAAAATATAATAATATAATAAAATTTTAAAATATAATATAAATAATATAATACTATTATCTAATAAAATATTTATATAAATTAAGAAAATAAATTAAAAATATATTAATTAAAATTTTTTAAAATAATAAATTTTATAAAAATTTATATTTATTACTTAAAACTATTAAAATTAATATAAAATTATAATATTTTTTATATATTATTACTAAAGTTTTATATTATAAATAAAATATATTTAATATTTCTAAAATTAATACTTATTAAAATTGATAAAAAAAAAAATAAAAAATAAAAAAAATATTAAATAAGAAATATTATAAAAAATGTTTTTATTTAAAATAATAAAATATATAGTTTTTTATAATATAATAAAAATAACTATTAATAAAAATAATATAATAATCTATAAAAGATTTATATTATATAAAAAAGACTATTAAAACTTTCTAAAATTAAAAAAATTTAAATTTTTTAAAAAAACTAATATATAAAGTACAAAATAAGACAACTTAATACAAAAAAAAAGAAAAAAAAGGAGAAAAAAAAATTAAAAAAAATATTAAAAATCTAAGAATATTAAAAAAATTTATAAGATTATTTAAAAAAATCTAAGAGAAAATAAGAATTAATAATATAGGTACTTGTTATAATACCCTATAATAAAATTTTAATAAATATAATTATTTATAAGATAAATAATTTTATAAATAATAATAAAAAATATAATAACTTCTTTATTAATAATAAAAAATATAATAATTTTTTATTAATAATAAAAAAATTTATCTTACTACTAAAAATATCTTTAATTTTTATATTTTTAATAAAAAAAAATTTATTATTTATTTTATTATTAAAAATTATTTTAACAAGGTTTTTAAAAATAATAATCTTTAAAAAAAAATTAAATATTATAAAAGTAATAATAATCTTTTTAATATTTTAAATTAAATTTAATAAAGTAATAATTATATTCTAAAAATCTAAGATCTAAATTATAATAATAAAATAATTATTAAAAAATCTAATATTAATACTAGTATTATTAAAAATATTACTAATATTATTAATATTACTAATATTAATACTATTAGAACTATTAGTAATAAAAAAAATAAAAATAGTAATAAAAACCTCTAAGATAACTTTAAATAAAATAAAAAAAAATAATAAAAATAGAAATCTTAACTATAAAATAAATTATAATAATATTAAATAAAATATTTATTATTATAAAAATATAATAAAAAAACAACTATCTTATAAAAATCTGAAGCTTAATAAAAAAAGAAATAATAATATAAATAATAAGATATATATAAAAAATAAAAATAAAATTATAAAAATTATATAAAATATCTTAAAGTAAATAATAGTTATATTTTATATTATTATTATAGTAAATAAAACTAATATAAATATAATAATAATATAATATTTAAAAAAAATTTTTATTTATAATTATATTAGTTTTAGTAAATTTAAGATTTTAATAACTAATAATAATAGTTTTTATAATAAAATTAAAATTAGTTATAATAAAAAAAATATTAATCTAAGTTAAAGAGAAAAATAATAAAAAAAGAAAGTAAACTAAATTTAATAAATTTAAAATAAACTAGAAGGCCACACAGTGGCACTTAAACCTAACTAAAAACTATTATTATATTATTGTTGTTGTTGTAGTTGTTGTTGTAGTTATTATTATAGCTATTATTATAACTATTATTATAATTACTATTATATATAATTATTATTTTTATATAATATTATTATTATATTTATTAAAATTTTTTTAATTAAGTTTTTATTTAGTTGAAAATATTTATATTTAATTTTTTATTTTTATAATTATAACTTATAAAAAAATAATAAAGTTTATTTATAAATTTTATATTAAATAATTATATTCCTTATTTTATTTGTTGTTATAAGGGTTTTTGATATTAATATTAATTTTAACTTTTTTTAACTATAATAGTTAAGATGTTATTATTATAGTATTAATTATATAAATATATATTAAAAATAGTGTAGATATTATAGATTAATAAGATAATAATATAAATAATTTAATTAAATAAAGTTTTTAAATATTAATAATTAAATAAATATTAATTAAGATATTATAATTAAAGATAATAAATAATTTAAATAAATAATTTATATTAAAATATCTATATCTATTAATTTATTTTTGATATTATTTATAAAATATTTATATTAATTATTTTAAAAATATTAATTCTAGAATATTTCTAAAGTAGTTATATATATTAAGATTTTATATTAATATTATAATATTTTAGATATTTAATTTAAATAAAGTATGTATTTAAACTATTATTTTCTTTATTAATTTTAAAAATAAAAAGATTATATTATATTTATAAATATTTTTTAGATGTAAATTTAAAATATAAGTTAATATATTTAATTATTTAATATTATATAATTAATAATATCTTAATAATATTAATATAGTTTTAAATTTTTGATATTATAGTTTATAAACTTTTTAAATTAAATATTTAAATAGATATTTAAAGATTTAGGTATTAAAATTAAATAATTTTTTATAAGTTTTATTTAAAATTTTATACTTATTAGATCTTAGATTTATATTTTTTAAGTAGAAAATATTTTTTATATTAATTATATTAAATAAGAATATATATTATTAATTTTTTAATATTTTAATATTAATTATATTAATAATAGAATTTATATTCTTTATTATTAAATTAAACTTAGTTTAGAAGGAATATTTTTTAAAAAAGATTATTTATATTATTATTATTATTATTAAGGCTTAATAATATAAAAAAAATAACAAAAACAAAAAAAATATCTTTTATTTTTTTTTATTTAATATATATAATAAAAAGATTAAAATAGTAATATTTTTTAATTTTTAAATATTATAATTTAATAACTAATTTCTATTCTAAAAATCTTTAGAATAAAGATAAACTATAAATTATCTTATATATAATAACATTTTAAAAATATTCTCTTATTATATTTGAGATAGTTTTAAAGAAACTATAATTAAAAAATTAAATAATATATATATTATTAATATTTTAAAGATTATTTATTATAAAATAGAGTATTTATTAAATAGTTTTATTTAGATTGAATTTTTATTATAAAATATAGAGAAGTTTTTAAATAAGACTAAAAATTATTGTAATATTGTTGTAAAATATTTTAAATAATAGATAAAATAATTAAGATTATTAAAAACTAAATATTTATAATATATAATAGATATAATTAAATATTTTAATATATAAAACTAATTAATCAATAATTTAATTAAAGATTATGATAAATTGATATAGGTAATTATTATTTTAAAAAAATCTTATTATATTAGTTAATAAAATAATAAATTAAAAATAATATTAATATTTTTAATTTATAATATAAAAAAATATATTTTATATATATTATTTTTAAAAAAAAGGATTCTTATATAATAATAAAATAATATAATAAGTTATATTAAATTATACTAATTATTTTTTAAATTCTTATATAAATATAATTTACTTTAATTATTAATAATAATAATTAAAATTAGAAAAATTATTATATTATCTCTTTTAGTATTAGAATAATAATAGAAAAATTTGAATAAATATAAAAAATATTAATAATATTAGGGTTAATTAAGTAGTTAGATACTTAATAAATAACTAAATATAAATAATTTTAAATAGAAATATTTAAGTATTATTAAAAATTAATTTATATATAGCTTATTATATATTTTAATTTTTTAAATATTTATATCTAGAATTTAAAATAATAATTTTATATTAATTAAATATATAGTTTTTTATATTTATTAAATATATTATATTAATAGTAATATTTTTTAGGCTACCTTAAATATATATATTTAAAATTAATAATTATTATTTTATTTATTAACTAAAATATTATTTATTATTTAAATTAATTAAATATATTTTTTAATTAGTTTATAACTTAAATATTAATAATAGGTTATTTAAATATTTTACTTTAAAAACTAAAATTAAATTTATTTTTATTAATATTTAAATAAGGCTATATAAATAAGATTAACTAAGATTAAATTAAATTAATATTTAAATAAAAGATATAAATATAAGATATTCTTAGTTAATTTTAGTAAAGAAATTCTTTTTTTATTTTTATTTTTTTTTAATTAAGTGTATATTGTTTTTAATTTATTTAAATTTTTTAATAATCTTTATTTATTATTATATTTTGATATTTTTTATTTAATAAGATATATTTTAGTTTTTATTAATTATATTTAGTTTATATAAGCTATTATTTATTTTAAGATATTTAAAAATTATTAATAGTTATTAATATTAGATATATATTTAATTTTTAATATAATTTTTTTTATTTTATATTTTTATTAGCTAAATAAATTTATTTAGAAATAGTAAATTTATTTAAAAATAAATAATACTTTATTTAATATTTTAAAAATAAATTTAAATATTTAATAATTTAAAGATAGTATTAAGATTATATAAAAAATTTTCTTTAGCTATTATTAGAAAGAATTTTAGTAGAGAATTATTATATATTTAAAATTAAATTAAATATTATTTTAGTAGTATTAATTAGATTAAATAAAATAAAATTATATTATATATTAATATTTAAATTTTTAAGTAAAATAATTATTGTTTTTATGTTATTTAATTAATTAATTATTGATTTAATTTGAATTTTTTTAATTATAAATTTTTAATTATTATTTTTTTTTTAAGTAGAATAATTTTAATTTAATTTATAATATTGTTATTAATAAATATTAATTAATATTTATTAATTTTAATAATATTTAATTATTATATATTGTTTTCTATTAATTAATAATATAATATTAAAAAAATTTTATAAATTAAGTTAAATATATAGTTATTAAAGAATATTATTTTCTTTTTTTATCTTAATATTAGATATAAAAAAAGTGATAGAAAATATTTAGTATTTAATTATTATTTTTTTAATTAAATATTATTATTATTTTAAATATTTTTAACCTAGATCAATTATTATTATTTTTTAATATATTAAAATTAATAAATTATTAATATATTATAAAAAAAGTTAGCTATAATTAATTAAACTTATTTTATATTATAATATAATTTTAATTTAGTTTTTATTATTATTAATAACTGAATTTTTATTATTTTTATAAAATAATATTTATATTTTAAATATAGATTTGATATTTATAATAACTATATTTATAAAGAATTAGTATTATTATTAAGAAATTATATAGATATTTTAATTATTATTATTAAACTAAATTTATAAAAAATTATTAATAATTAGTACTACTGATTTATAAATAGATTAAAAAATTTAGATATAAAAGATTTTTATAAAATATTATAATAATATATTAATATTATAAAAATTATTTATTTATAATAATGTTTAAGCTGGGATTTATAAAATAATATTTATTTTAGCTAGATTATTAATTAATATTAATATTTAATTAATTAAGTTTATAATTTAATAAAATATATTAAAAATTTTTAATAAATTAAAGGACTATTATGAGTTTATATAGTAATTTAGTAAAATTAAAAAAAAAAAGAATTATTATAATTTTATCTAGTTTTTATAGAAATAAGTATTTTATAATATATTTAAAAAATAATAGCTAATTTTAATATAAAAATATATAATATATTAAAAAATAAAAAAATTAAAAGGTTTATAAGTTTTTTTTAAAGAAATTAAAATAATTATTTATATATATATTAAACTCTAATTTATTAGATTAAAATAATTTAAAAAATATTAAATAATAATATTAATTATTAAATAAATATAAAAAAAAATATATATTTTATTAATATAATAATCTAAAATTTCTTAAATATAATAAATTAAATATTTATTATAATCTAAATTTTATATAAGATTTTATTATAAAATTATATAAAAAATACCTATAATATAAATTAATACTATTTTTAATAATTAGAAGTTATATTTTATAAAAAAAACTTTAATACTAAATTCTATATAATATTTTTAATTTTAGGGTTTAATATAAATTATCTTTATTATAATAATTTATAATTATATTATTTTATTATATTATTATATATATTTATTTATTAAATCTAATATATCTTTTTTTAGTTTTTATATTTATTTATTATTTAAATATACTTTATTATCTAGTTTTATAATTAATATATTAAAAGGAGGTTTTTAGATAAAAGATAATCCAGCTATTAATTTAATCTTTAAAAATAAAATATAGATAGTTTAAAAATATTTTATTTTAAATATATTTTATTATTTATTAATTAAATTAATAATTATTTGGTTATAGATTTTCTTTTATATTTTATTAATAATAATAATAAAAATAGAATTATAGAGAATTTGAATTTGTTAAAATTAGATATTTTATTAATTATTAAATATATTAAAAAACTATATATATTATTATATTTTAATTTTTAAAATAATTATAAAAGATTGTTTAAATATTAATATAATCTTAATATTAAAATTTTCAAATATATCTTCTGATTTTTAAATTTTATTAAAATTATAAAAAGTAATTTTATAATAAAAAAATATTTAAATATAATTTGGAATATAATAAATAATATATTAATAATAAAATTAATTATATAATTTTCTAAGTTATTGGTTAGGCTTATCTTTTTATAATTATTTATATTTAAAATTAAAAATATATCTTTAATAAAGATAAATATCCTTAAATTATAAATATTATTAACAGAATTATTAACTTTTAATATATATTATAAAATAAATAATAATTTATAATAATATTTATTATAAAAAGAAATAGATTTTTATTATAATATTCTATAAATTATTAAATTATTTTTAAATTTAAATAATCTTAGATACTATTATTTTTAATAATATATATTAAGAATATATTAAAGATATTACTATTAAAATTAATATTTATTAAAATAAGATTAGTATTTAAATTAGTATTTATTTTTTAATTAATATTAGGTATTTATTTATTAATATCTTTTATTTTTTATTATAAATTATATATATTTTTTATTATCAACTATTTTTATTATAGTTGTTGAAAAAGTTTATGAAATTTAATATTATTAACTTATTTTATTTATTAATTAAAATTTATATATTAATTAATATTATTTTAAATATTTTATATAATAATAGCTTATATATCTTAATTAAATAACTTATTTTCAAAATTATATAAAAAAATATCTAGAATTAATTTTAATTAATATAGATTTTTAATAAAGAAAATAATTAACAAATTATTAAATAATTTATTTATTTTATAATATTACTAAAAAGTTTTGTTGATTTATATAAAAATTTTTTTACTAATTATACTAATTTTATTAATAATTAGTATATTTTTACTTTTTTATTTTTATATTAGTATTACTATAATTAAAAATCTAGTAATATTAGTTTTTTTAATTTCTTTATTATTATCAATATTATTTTAATCTTTGATATAGAGACCTAAGGAGCTATATAGCATTTTTTTTTAATATTAAAAATAGTAATACTAATATAAATATAAAATTTTAACTAATTTAAATATTATTTATATTTAAAAATAGTTTATATTATTTAAATAACCTTTATTTTCTTAGTATTGTTTTTATTAAATAAATATATAATAATCTAATCTTATTTAAAATATAATTCATTTATAGTTTTAGCTATTATTATTATTACTATATTTTATTTATAATTAAGATTTAATAATTAAATTATAGAAAAAATATAATTAATCTAATTTATATCTTAAATTTTTATTAATATTATTTTATTAATTATAATACTAATAGATTATTTTTTAATATCTATTTACAAATCCAATTTTCATATTTTATTTTTTATAATTTTAAAATAATGTTTTTAGTTATCTAAGTTATACTTTTTAATATTATAATTAAAGAAATTTGCTTTATTTATATTAAATTTTCTTTTATTAATTTTAAGATAGTATTCTTTAAAAAAATTATTCTAATATTAATTTAATCTTAAAATTTATAATTTATTTTTACTAATATTAAATATATAGTAATTTGGATTTTTTATATATTTATCTTATATTCCTATTTTAAATTATTTAGATATTTATATTTATATTTAATTTATTTAATTTATTTATATTAATTATTAAATTAAGATTTACTATTTATAATTATTAATTATTAAATATTTTTAATCCACTCCTGCTATAACTTTTTTAATAATTTAAAATTATCTAAATAAAACCAGATTCATATAAGAAATTTTTTTTTTAATATTTATTAAATATTATTAAAATTAATTTTTTATTATCCCAATTTTTCTTTATATATATATAATTATAATTAAGGAATAAATAAGTTTAATAAGATAATAAAATATCTAGAAATTAGATTAGTATTAGGTTATTTTAATATTATATTATTATAATAATAATAATCTTATCTCTATACTTTTATACTATTTTTTAAATTTACTATAAGAATAATACTAAAAAAATAGAAGATTTTTATTTTAAATATTAAAAATATTTATTATAAAAATTTATAATATCTATTATATTATTTTTTAAAGTTGATTTTACTATTTTTATCTTTCTTATCTATTTTATATATTATTAATTTATAATTATATAAGTAAAACCCTTAAAACTTTAATCTATAATATTTATAATTTTTTAATTAATTAAAAACAATCCTAAAAAATTTAATTTAAAATAATATTTTATTAAAATTTTTAATATTATATTCTATCTTATTTTTATTTAATAACTAAAAGATTTTTATAACTTTATAATAAATAATATAATAAATAATAAAAATAAATTAATTATTAAAATACCTTTTAAATTTATTTATAATTATAGAAACTATTTTAAATCTTAAGATTTTTTAAATAATACTAAAATAATTATATAATTTTTATAAAAAACTATAATTTTTTTTAAAAATATTTATTAATATCTATATTTTAAAGTTAAATTTATTATTTATCTTAGCTTAATATTTCTAAAACTAATATTATAAAATATCCTATATAATAATATAGTTATAATAAAATAACTTCTAAATCTTTATTATATAATTTATAATATAATAAATAAAAATAAAATACTTTATTTTAATAAATAAAAATAAAATATTATAATTATATCTTACAATAATTATAATAATTAGATTTTAAAAATTTATATATTATTTTTTTTTCTAAATATTAATATTATTTTATTTATCTATAAAACTTATTTTAATAAGAGATTAAAGAATATTAAAATAATATTAATCTTTTCTTTATTTATAATAATAATAATTATTATTATATTAATATCTATTAATTAGCCTTATTATTTAAATCTTTTTATCTAGTATATTAGTATTAATATTATTATTAATTTTAAAATTATATTCTAATAGATTAGATACTCTATATAAATTTAAACTTAAATTATAGATAATCAAATTATAATTAAAATAAATTAATTTTAAGAAATTAATAATTTTTTAAATATATTAAAAATCAATTATTATATTATATTTAATATATTAGAAATTGATATTATCTTTAAACTAAATTAAATAATATATATATAAAATATCCCTCCTATTAATTTCTATAACTCTAAAATAAGTATTAATATTATTAAAAATATCTAATCCCTTATATAAATATATTAGATATTTAAAAAAAGCCTTAATTATAAAATAAAAAAACTTTATAAATATTATTAAATTATTTAAAATATTTACTTACTATATTTTATATTTAATATTTTTATTTATTAATAAATCTAATAGTATATTTATTAACTTATAAACTAATAAATTATTTAAATTTTAAAAATTAAAAATTATTTATATTATAAAAAGGCTATATTTAAAAAGAAGTAAAAATACTTTATAATATATAATTATCTATTTTTTATTAAAAAAAGAGATATATTTAATTAATATAATAATTTTTTATATTAAAATTTAAATAATTAGATTAAAGATTTTATTAATTTATTAGATTTCATCCTAAATAATTTAAAAATTTTTAAAAATTAAAGTATTAAAATTGTGTTAAATATTAAGTTAGTTTTTTTTTTTATTAGTAGAAAATATTATCTATTATTTTACTAATATAATAAAATATTAAAAATTAAGAAAATAAAAAATAAATAAATTGTTTATTTTCTATTATAATATTTTAATAAATAATTTAACTATAATTTTAAAATAGTTTATTTTTAAATATTAATCAAATAATCCTTAATTCTATTCTAAAAAAAAATCAAGAATATCCTAATAAAATATTTTATAATATTAGAAAATAATAGATTATTTAAGTATATATATCACAGATAATAACTTTATTAATTATTAAATATAAATATAATTATAGATTTTTAAATATTTTTAATAAGATTATATTCTTAGGGAATATTATTTTATATTATTAAAACTTTAATATTTTTAATTAATTAAATTTTAATAGTAGTATCTTCTTTATTAATATTATTAAATAAGAAATTAGATATATAAAAAATTAAATAATTAATAATAAGTAAAGTATTGTTTAAATTATTATCTTTAAAAATATTTTTATTTAAATTAATATAATTACTTTTTTTAATATCTTCTATTTATAAATTATTAATATATAAAATTATTTTGATAATCTTTTTAAATATATTATCTTTTAGTAATATTAATAAAAAATTATTCTTGATTAAACTAACTAGTATTTATCTAATCTATAATAACTTAATTTTTAAATATAATTTTAAGATCTATAAATATAACTTATCCTAAAATATTTAAATAATTTTAAAAATCTTATATTAGTTAATTAATTGTTTAAATAGAATATTTATAATTATTTAGATATTAAGTAGTATTATTATAATATAACTACCTATTAATTAATATATATTATTAATAAATATCTTTTTAAAGATAAATTTATATAATCTATTAATAATATAATTTTATATAATTAATATTTTCTTTATTTTACTAAGATTATTTAAATAAGATAATTTAAAACTAAATAATTATAAATTATAATAATAATTAATATTAAAACTATTAAGTTTAGAAAATATCAAAATCAATTTTTTTTATAAAAATATATTATAATTATTATACAAATACCCTTTTTTATTTTGGATAGTATAGGTATAGAATAAATTTAGATTATAATATATAATAAATTTAAAAATTAAATTATTAATTATAATAATTATTATATTGTTTATTAATTTTTAAATATTATATATTAAATAAATTTAATCTAAAATATTATTAAAATTAATAAACTTAAACTAACTTTTAAATAACAATTAAAATTTAATATAGTTAAATAAAAATAAAAATTAAATAAATACTTTTTATTTATTTTTAAACTAATTCTTAAGTAGTTTTAATATAAAAAGTATATTATTAAAAACTAATAATATATATTAATTAATTTTTTTTATTAAATCAAATTATATTTATTTAAAATAAATATCTATTTAAATATTTAGTATTTATAATTTAAATAATTTATTTATTTCAAAAATTATAATATTAAACTGTATTTAATACTACTTTTTAATTTTATTAGTAAATATTTGTTTAATTAGATATCAAAATAAAAAGTAAAAAATAAAAATTAAAAGTAAAATAATAAAACAATTATAAAATATCAATACTAATAAATCATAAAAAAAAAAAATAAAATAAAAAAAATAAAAGAATAAAAAAAAATAAAAAAGTATATATATATATATATATATATTTATATAATAAAATAAATTTATAATTAGGTATACTAAAAATATAATTAATAATATATTAATTTTAATATAATAATAAAAATATTTAAATATAAAATTTTAATATAATATAAATAATAATTCTTCTTCTTTTTTTTATTTTTTTTATATTATAATTTTAAGTTTTTATTAAAAACTATTTATTTTTTATTTTTTTTTATATTATTTTTATTATATAAAACCTCTAATTAAATATATCTTTTTTAAAAAAATGTGGTTATGGTAGATTTTTTAAAACTACAAAAAATATAAAAAATATTATTAATATTTTAAATTCTTTTATAAATATTATTAATAATAACAATAATATTATTATTATAATCCTAGCTAAATTATATATTAAATCTTTTTATAATTATAAAAAAACAAACAGCATCAAGAAACAGAAAGTTATAATTAATTTTTTAAATAATAATATTATAATTATTTTAATTAAATCTTATTATAAAACTAATAAAAATAAACATATTAATATCATAAAATAAATAATAAAGAATATAAAGCTTTTTAATAAAAATAAATTCTTAATTACTATAGGTAAATCTTAAACCCACACCACCCTTTTCTATAAAGCTAAATTTAAGTAAATTATCATTTTTAAAAAATTTAATAATAAATTAATAAATTTTAATAATTTTAATAAATTTATTATTATCTTAGTTAAAAAGTTTAAAATATTTAAAAATATTTAATAATTTATTAAAGATACTTTTAATTTAAATTTATTATTTAATTTATTATTAAAAGATAATTATATAGTCAAGATTTTTATTAAAAATAAGTTTTAAAATATTAATATTTTTTAAAATATTTTATTAATTTTTTATTCTAAAAAGAACAACTACTCTATTAATAAAAAAAAAAGATTTAATAACCTTTAAGAAGAATAAATTAAAATTTTAAATTTAAACATTATATATCTTTTAATATTTTAATTAATATATTATAATAAAAAAGAAAATATTTAAAAATAAAATTATAAATACAACTATTAAAACTAAGTCTAAAATATTTATTTTAAAATAATATACTAAAAATACTAAAAACTTAATAAAGATTAAAAATAAATAAAAATATTTAATTAATATATATTAAAACTAAAACTTTAATAATTTTAAATATTAATATTAATATTATATTATAATTATATTAATAATTAAAGAACTAAAATCTTATAATATAAACTCTAATAATAAAAAAGATACTAACTTAAAAAATTTAACTAAAATTATTATAAAATAAAAAAATTTAATTAAATATATTATAAATACTATAACTTTTAATAAAATTAAATAAATTTATTATAATAATATTTATTAATTATAATAAAAAGGGAATCAAGATAACTTTTATATATTTTTTATTATATAAATTAATAGCTATAGCCTCAATAAACCTATATTTTATTAAAAATTTATAATAAACTTTAAACTTAACCTAAAACAATATAATATCTTTTATAAAATATATTAAAAATATAAAAATAAAAATATTAACATCTTTCTTAAAAAAAATATATTATATATTTAAGTTTTTACTGGAAAATAAATAATATATAACTATATTTATAATATAATTAAAGATATTAATAAAAGTATTATTATTAATTAATAAATATATTATATTAATAAAATTTTACTAAATATTTTTATAATTATTTTTATAAAATTAAAAATCTACTAGATCAATAATAAGAGTTATATTCTATTTAATAAAAAAAAAAATCTTAGTATAAAATTACTATTAAACTTTTTAATATTTATATTTTAGAAAACATTAAAACTCCCCCTTTTAATTCTTTAATAATATTTTAAAATAAATAAACTACCTTCTAAGTTTATATAGTTTATTTAATATAGATTTAATCTTTTTTTTTTCTTTTATTTATAATAATTTTCTTTTTTTATTTTTTTTTTTTTTTTTTTTTTATTTTTTTATTTTTTTCTTTTTTATTGATTATTCTCTTTTTTCTTTTTTTCCTTTTTTCTAGATATTATTTGTTTTTTTTAATAACTAATATATTATATAATATTTTAATTATTATATCTATTAAACAGATATTATATATATAATTATATATTTTTATTTATATTTTTTATTATAAAATAAAAGATAAAAATATAATTTTATTATATAATTTTAATTATAAATATTAAAAAAATCAAATATAAAATATTTTTGTTTAAAAATAATTTTTAAATAAATATAAATATTAATATTAATTTTAAAAAATCAAAAAATTCTTTTAAGGTTTTATTTTTAATTAATAATAAAACATTAATAATATTAAATATATTAATAAATATTATAATATTTAAATTAAATTATTAATAAATTAATATTATCTTAATAATAAATTAAAATTAAATATTTTTAATATTTAATTAGTCTATATTAATTATAATTAAATTAGATTATTTTTATTTACTAATATAATTTATTTTTTAATTCTAAAGCTTTAATAACAGTAAATATTTAATTAAAATAATAATTTCAGAATTTATATTAATATTTTTATATATTAAGATATTTTTATTTATTTTTATAAATAAATTATATATATATTTCTTAATTAATTAATATAGTAGCTATAATTATAAAGTTATTTTTATAAATTATTAATTTATAACTTAAGATTCCTAATATTAACTTTATTTTTTTAAAATAATTATAAATTTTTTTATTATTTTATTTTAAAAACTTATATAATGTCTATTTTAAATAAAGATATTATATAAATATAAATATTATAATTCAGAAGTAAACTTTTTAATAATTAAATATTTAAAATCTATTAATTTAAAAATATAATTAAATATTCTTATTTTTATAAATTATAATAATATAATTTTGATAAAGTAATTTATCTATCTATAATTACTATTATATATTATTTTATAATAATCTAATAATATAAACCTATCTCTAAAAAATAAAAATATATTTAATCTTTATAAAAAAAAATAGTTAGGTTTAGATTATATAGCTTTATTAATTAATCTTATTTAAGATTAATAAATAATTTATATATAATCATAATAAAATAATTTATTTAAATAAAAAAATATTATTTATAATATTTCTAGATTAACCTTTTCTACTATAATTTTAAAATAATTAAATATTTTAATACTAATAAATTATATAAAAAAAGATATAAAAATCAATAATATAATATTAAAAATAAATTATTATAAAATATAGAAATTTTTAATAATATTACTTAATTTAATATTATATTTATTAAAAATATTATTATAAAAAGCTAGTAACCTAATATTATTCTTAATATTATAGTATATATAAATAAAAATCCTATATATATTTATAAATAAATAAAAATCTTTAAAAATATAAAAATTCTAATCTAATTGTTTAGCTGAGATATAGTATTTCCTAAACTATTAAATTAGATATTATTTTAAAACTATTATTTAATCTTTAATATAGAAAATTAAAATATTAACTAATTTATTAAAACTTTTTTTTTATTTATTTATAATAATATATTTAAAGCTATTAATATTATTTTAAACTAAATTATTTTTATAAAGTATAATACTAAATAATTAAATCTAAGATTAATACAAAAAATATTACTTAATAATAAATATTTAAAATAGTTATAATAATATTTAAATTATTTTAATAGAAAAAAAATTATTTTAATATATTTATATAAATATAAGGACCAAGTAATTATTAATATTATAAAATTTTAAAAAATATTAATATATTTTATAATTATAATTTAATTTAAAAATCTTTTTTCTACTATATAATTAGAATTATAGGATTTATAAATAATAATATATCCTAAAATTTAAAACTAAAACTAGTTATAAAATTTTATAATTATAATATATATTAATTAGCCTAATTATAATAATTATTTATATAATAATTATAATTATTTAGTATTATCCTAACTAATAATATTTTAGTAAAGTTATATATATTTATAATAATATTTATAACTAGATATTTTTTAATATAAACAACTTATTTTAAAAAAATCAAAAAATTAAATAGATATAATATATTAAGAATTTTAAATAGATAATCTTTAGCTTTAAAAAATATTAAAATAATAATTAAAAATTTATTAATTTTTTAATTTTAAACTATAGTTAATATACTAATAATAACTAGAGATAATATCTAAAAATAATTAAAATAATAATTTTATAAAATTTTATAAAAATAGTTCTTTTTTTAATTAAATTTTAATTTATTATTAAAATTTGATATATTTAATATTAAGCTATCTTTTAAAATATTATAATTAACTCTATTTTTTAAAAAGTTATAATATTTATTATTAAATATTTTATAAATATCCTAGACTATTAAACAAATAAATTTATAATATTATTAAAATATTTTAATATTAATTTTATTTTAATTATCTAACCTTAATAATTAAGCCAAATACTATAAAATTTTATTTTAATAAGAATAGATTATTTTAAGAAATTTTAATTTAATAACTAAATAAATCTATTTAAAAAGATAATTAAATATATATTTTTATTTACTACTATATTTATTAAATAATATTAATATAATTATTTTTTTAAATCTTTTTTAATAATAAAACCTATTTTAATTAGAAATTAATATAAAATTAATAAAATATTTATAAAAAAATTTTTATATATTATTAAAACCATTATTTTTTATTATATTAAAGATTTATTTAATTTAATTATTTTAATTATTAAATATATTAATTTATTATTAATTATAAATTAGGTATTTTTTTAAAAGTCTTTTTTAATATCAGGTTATAGTATATTTAATATCTAACATATTATTAAAAGGGTAACAACAAGAGCTAATAGCAGAAGTAGTAGTAATAATAATAATAACAACAATAAAAAATCACAACAACAACATAATAAAAATTGAGATAAGAAAAAAAAAAACAAAATAAAAAAAAATAAAATAAAAAAAAAAAAAATAATTCTATTTATCCTTAAATTAATATTAAATCCAATTATTACTAAATAAAAAAAATAAATCTAAACAAATTAAAGATATTTAATAAATAATATATTTTTTATAGCCTATTACTGGGCAAAATTTGGTAGTGGAGGGTCAGGCTAGGGAGTTCCAACAATAATACCCCTCCTTTTCAGTCGGGCATATTAAAAAATTAAAAAATTATAAAAAACTTAAGAGCTAATATTAAAAACAGGTAATAAAAAGGAAAATCAAAAATAGTAAAGAGATTTTAAAAAATTATAAAAAAATATAAAAGAAAAAGATTTTATAAAAGTAAAGAAGAAAAATTAGAAAAATATTAAAATAAATTTTTTTTTAAAAAAAAATTAAAAAAACTAGGAAATATTTAAAAAAAAGTAATAAAGTATTAAGATAATTTTTTTTTTAAAAAAAAAAAAATATATAAGTATAATAAAAAAGAAAAAAAAGAAATTATAATTATAAAATATATATATATATATTATTTTAGAATATTTATAATTATAGATAATTATAAGCTTTTAATAAGGTATAGATTATAAAAATATTAATATAAATAATTATAAATATATATTTATAATATAGTAATCTAAGTTTATAACTTTAAATAAGATTATAAACTAAAATTAAAATATAAGATTTAAGGTTATAATTTTTAAAATTAAAAAAATAATATAATAAATTTTAAAATTAATAAAAAAAACTTATAATATTAGTTTATAAATTTATAATATTAAATTAATATTTTAAATCTAAAATTAATATAATATATCTTATAATATTTAAAGAAAAAAATATTTTTTAAAAAAAAAAAATAAAAAAATTTATAATTAATAAAAAAAACTAATAAAATTATAGGATTAAGAAACCTAAATACAAAAAAAAAAAAATTTAAAAAAATAATAAAAAAAAAATAAAACTAATAAAAACTAATATTAAAATAAATAATTATAAAATATAAAAATAAAATATTATATATTTAATTAAAAAAAATATAGTATTAAAAATAAGATAATAAATTTTATAACTTTATATAACTAATAATTATAAGAATTTTTAAAATAAAATTAATAATAATTACTAGTTAAAAAAAATAATAATAAATAATTAAATATATAAATATATTTAAATATTAAATAAAAAAAATATTAAAATATAAGCTTTTTTAAAATTATTAAATAAAAAAAAATATAATATTATATATTATAATATCTAAATAAAACTTTATTAAAGTTAATAAATCTTAGGATTATTAAGAAAATTTTAAAAAAAGCTAAAATAATAATTAAATTATAAATAAATTTAATTTAATAAGAAAAAATATATAAAAAAAAGATTTATTATTTTAAAAGATTTTAAAATTATTTATAAATATAAATATTAAAAGATCTCTATATTAAATAATTTATAATATATAAGATTTTATAAAGGCTTGTTATATATTAGAAAGACTTAATATATATATAAAAATACCTAGAATAATTATTATTTAGAAAGGTTATTAAATAATTTAATAAATAATTATATATATTTACTACTAGTTTGAGATCTGCTATATTAACACTATATAAATAAACTTGTTAGGCCTCAGCAGGCCCATTACATTTATAAAATTTATATATAGTTTAAAAAATTTTTTTATATTTTTTAATTTTAAAAACTTAATTAAAATAATAATTAATAAAAAACTTTTCACAATAATTTATAAATATATTAAAAGATAATAAAATATATTATATAAATAATCTATTAAAAAAAGAAAAGAATTTATTTAATTTAATAATTAAAAACTTTATTTTATTATATTTTAATTATTTAATTAATATAAAAGATTTATACTATTTTATTTTATATTATTATATCTATATTTAAATTAATATATTATTAATTTTTATAAAAAAAATCTAATATTATAAAATAATAATATAATATTTAAAATATTAATATAAATATTTTTTTTATATAATACATATAATAATATTATATTTATTTATTTTATAAATTAATATTTTATATAAGATATTTATTTATATAAGATAATTGATATAAAATTAATCTATAAATAATAAATAAAATTATATAAATAAATTTAATCTTATAATATATAAAATTATATAAAAATATTATTATAAAAGAAAATTATTTTTATTATAATTTTTTAAATATAAAATATAGTATTATTTTATATTATATAAATATTTATTATTTAATATTTATTTTTTATAATAAATAATAAATAGTAAATAATAAATATAATATATTAATATTTTTCTAATATTTATATATCTGAATATTATATATTTAATAAAATTAGTATTATTTTAATTAATAACTTTTTTTAAAAAAATTATTAATTAATTTTTTAAAATTATAATATTTTAATAATTAGTTTTTATTATTATTATTATTATTATATATTTTATTTTAATAATTATTATTATATTTAATATATATTTATCTCTTTTTATTAAAAATCTTATATAATAATAGCTAAGAATCTAAAATTTTAGAATAAAGTATGTTTGACCTGGTTCTGGGTCAAAGTGTAATAAAATATATCTACTATTTTAATAAAACTAAGTTTTAAATGAGATTCTATGCTTAGCTATACTTAGTAACATATTTTTTAAAGATATAAAATTTTTTTGCAGGGGAATTTATATACAACCCTCCTATTCAGTCGGGCAATCCTTTTTTTTCAAGATATTGATATTTAATATTTCTGCAGTAGTTTATGATGGTTACTGGGTTTCCCATCTGCTTCTTTATATTTCCTGATAACGTGTGTATGCTTAGACGTGAATTTTGATTGACGACCACGTTTTCTGTCGCATGTTGGAGGGTCTGGTTTCTTCTGATTCGCTGTTAAAGGCATGTGCTACCGTTGAAGGAGATGTGTTAAAGGGCCTTCTTAATTCGCGATCACCGTATCCGAGGCCGTATTTTCGGCACCATGCCTTAATGTGGCGAATACCACTCTCCTAGGGGTATCGAGATAACGGTCTTTTGTCTTCTTTCGTGATGTCGATGGTACCATTGTGGATGTGTTGTTAGGGATTCACTTGTTTGGGCAGGTCACGTAGAGGCGAAATTGCGATGTAGGGAGCATTTAGCAGCTTGTATAGTGGGAAGAAGGGCCACTCCTTTTTATATAAGAAATAGTTCAGAATCTGAGTTCTCATGCATTTTCCTCGAGCAAACCGAGCGTTCTCCTTGAATCTGCCGTACTGTGAAGGTGACAACATTCGTACCTAACCGGCGTCAAACCCATAGCTGGGCTCTCGAAATGCTGCCTTGGTCCACTGGTCTCGCGTTGGCCCTACTTTTCCCCCCGGCCGCGCACGGAACAAGTATAACTGACAAGGCGACTGCGGCTGCCGAGAAAGTATTCGACTACGTCATCGTTGGAGCTGGCTTGGGTGGCCTCACCGTGGGCAATAAGGCATGGTGAACCAACTCCTAGTGAAGCCTGATACAGACGATTGGCTAACACGGAATATGTCAGTAGCTGAGTGGCAAGGGCTTTTCAGTTCTCATCATCGAGGCAGGCCCCGATCTCAGCTGGAATCCGGAGGTATTCAATGCCGAGGACCGAGTTTTCCAAAGCGCCACCTGCAATTGGCAGTATCCCGTGCTCGCCAACAATGGCAGCAAGCTTCCATCAACCATCGATAGCGGGGCCTGCATCGGCGGCAGCACCTCGAGTGAGTCTAGTAGCTCGCATTTTGAGCAGTTTTGATCTCGTCATCCCTACTTAGATAGAAATGCAGCAAACTAACACTTCGTATAGTCAACGGTATGGTGTGGTACCGACCCACCAAGGCTGAAGTCGATCTGCTAGAGACATTGGGCAATCCGGGATGGAATTGGGACAGCCTCAGCCCGGTAATTAAACCAGGAAATCACAATGTCAAGATAAAGCGCTAACGAGATCAAGCATATGAAAGCTATAGAACGAAATCATGTTCCCGACCAGATACAAATCGCTCAGGGTGCAGGCGTCGATACGGCCGTCCATGGCTACAGTGGCGCCATCAACACCTCCTTTCCAGTAGGTTATTCGGAACAAATCATTGACTTAGTCTGGAAGCCTCAGAGTATCTAGGCTAATTCCTATAGACACCAATGCGGATTCCCAAAGCTGTAGCGCTCTATAAGGAAGCTCTTCCTTTCGCCTTCAACGATCTGACCATAGGAAACGACCTCTCCAATCGGACTTCAGTCGTCTCTGCCTCAACATCTTGGACAATTTGGTATGATTCTGTGACGGACAAGAATCGCCGGTCCTCGGCGGCTGATGGTCTGCTTTGGTCCCCGGACCAGCAGCGGGATTGTCTTACCGTGCTTGCGAATCACACCGTCGACAGGGTGCTTTTTAGCAAAGATATGACAGCGACAGGCGTAGTTTTTGGGTCCAAGTCTGCAGCTAAGGGCAAGATGTCCCGGGCGTACGCAGAGAAGGGTGTCGTCTTATCAGCCGGGACATTCGGGAGTGCTCCCATTCTGGAGAGATCTGGGGTGGGCAATGCTGTTGCTTTGAAGGCAGCTGGTGTGAAGCAGCTTCTAGACCTACCAGGAGTTGGAGCCAATCTCAACGTAAGTAGCTATGACATGGGCGTGGGAGAAACTGCCTTATGCTCACTCCTATAGGACCAACCGGGCACATCGACATCTGCCCTCATCGCAGAGGCTTTCCGAAATGACACTTCACTAATTGACGGCCGGAATCTGTTTGGTCCTGAGATCTCGCTGGTCAACATTGATGAAATCTGGGGTACCAGTAAGCACTGTATCTTGGGCATCAGAAGCGAGTGGAGCGGTTAAGCTTAACAATTCACCTATAAATAGGCGCGAGTACATATTCCAATGAACTTATATCGCCCAACACCCTGAGGTCCAGAGCCCAGGCCCTCGTCGACGCCGGGGCAGCAGCGAACATCGACGGCGCCGAAGCTATTCTTAACACCACAATCAGTCTGATCGTGCGATCGCGTCGTAAGTCCTCGCCTCATCGACCTCATGTCGCCAACGACACCAGACCTCTTTCATACCTAACACACACCAGTACCAGTAGCCGAAGTCGTAGCAGAGTCATATCCAAGTGTTCTCTCTGCCATTTTCTGGCCCCTCATGCCGCTCTCACGCGGCCACGTCCACATTAACTCTGCAGATGCATTCGTCCCTCCGGCTATAATGCCACGTTTCCTCACCGATGAATTCGACCAGGCCGTAGCCATTGCCGTCGCTCGGCGAACGCGCGATCTCTTCAGCGCCCCTCCATTCAAGGGTGTTGTTGCGGACGCGTACCTTAATCCGCCCATCGGCCAAAACGGGACGGATGAGGAGTACCTTGCATGGTTGAGCGAGACGACGAGTGGTGCGAGTCACTGGATTGGGACTACGGCTATGATGCCGAGAAATCTTGGGGGCGTGGTTGACGAGCAGCTCAGGTGAGTTCTATTTGCACTCTGGCTCCCGGTGACTTTGTAACCGCTTGCCTTATCGACTGACTATTTCCGCAGGGTTTATGGCACCAAGAACCTACGAGTCGTTGACGCTGGTATCCTGCCTTTCCAGATTACGTCGCACACCATGTCGATGCTCTATGCGGTGGCGAGTAGGGCAGCAAGTCTAATTGTTGCCAATGCTTGACCTTAAGCGTGCAGTTGTATTAATAGAATTCACAAAGTAAATATTTATTACATCTACCATATATTATACCTGACTGAAAAGGAGGGGTATCATTATAAAACTTCCCAGCCTAATTCTCTATTACCAAAGTTTCCCTAGTAGTAGATTAAAAAAAGTATATTATTTATACCCAACTAAATAAGGTATTATTATAGAATTTTCTAGCACAAACCAATATTACTAGATTTTACCTAGTAATAAGTTGTAAAAATATATTATTTTTTCAATATTATTTAATAAAACTAAAATTAATTAGAAATAATAATATATTTTAGATTTAACTAGTTTTATTAATATAATTATAAAAATAAAAAAACAAATACTAATGTTTTTAAAATTAATTTAAATTTTATCGAAAAAAATTTTATAATAATAATAAATTGGTAGTAACACAACAATAATAATTATTATGTATAAATTAATTCTATATAAATTATCTTATATAAATAAATATTTTATATAAGATACTAATTTATAAAATAAGTAAATATAATATTAGTCTATATATTATATAAGAAGGGTGTCTGTGTAGGTATTTCGGGTATTGCGCTGTTATCCCATAACATAAACTTTTGATATAAGTATTTTATAATTTTTTAAAAAATTTTATTTAAAAAAAGGTTTTTTAGTTAAATATTTATAGGATAAATAAAAAAATTTATTATATATATTTTTATAAACTATTAGTTTTCTATATTAGAGAGTGATATAACTATATTAATTAAAAAAAATATAATTTATTTTAATATATATACAAAATTTTATTTTTATAATATATTTAAAAATAAAATTATTTATTATATTAATATTAAATTTTTCTATAAGAATATTAAAGTATAATCCTTTTCTATTAAATATATATATATATAAAAGTATATTTAATCTTTAAAAAATTAATTTTATAAAAAAAATTAAAATTAGAAAATATTATATGCCCGACTGAAAAGGAGGGTATTATTGTTGAACTCCCCTACTTAAGACCCCTCTAGATTTTACCCAGTGATAAATTATAAAAAATATATTAAATCTTAATATTTTTAGTATTTAGTATTATTAACTAGAAGGCTGCTGCGCAGCACTTAAACCCAACTGAATAAGCTAGCAAATAATCATTTTATTATTAAGTGTTGTTACATAATCTTTTAATTAAAATTCTAGTATAATTATCTAACATTATTTTATCAAATAAAGTTTTCTAATATCTAAAATATTATATTTATATTATTAAATATATAAATTATATTTAAATTTTAATAATACTTTAAGAACTTTTTGTCTAGTACTTAAAAATAAACTATTAAAATTTTAATTTATATTTATAATTTAATCAATAGTATTAATATATAATATTATCAATATATATAAAAATATTAAATTATTATACTTAGAAATACTTATTAAATAATAATAGTAGTATAATATATATTAATTTATTTATTAATATAAATAAATCCCTATCTTCTTATTTAAATTATAAAAATAAGAAAATTAGGAAGTATAAAAAAAAAACTAAACAGTTATTAACAAAATAAATTATTAAATTATAGAAGATTAAAAATATTAATATTAAACTACCAGATATTATTTATTAAGATATATATAGTAATTATTTTAATAATATTATATTAAATATATTTTCTAATCTTATTTAAATTTTTGATTTTTATATTAATATAGTGATATTCTAGATATTTAATTTTAATAAATTTTATATTTAAATTATATAGTATCTAGCTAATTTTAAAAAATAAAATAATTAAATAATTTTTATAAATATTTTATATATACAGATTTAAAATATAAGTATTACTAATTATATATATATTTATAAATAAAAATATTAAAATATTTTAATAATATTAATATAATTTATATTTACTAATATCACAATTTATAGCTTTAGTTAATTAAATTTTTAATCAAATACTAAAATAACTTAAAATAAAAATTAAATATTTTTTAGTTGGTTTTATCTAAAGCTTTATACTAATATATCTATAGATATATATTATATAGATTGAAAATGTTCTCTTTATAGAATATAATAAGAATAATAAAATTCTACTAATCTTAAATATTTTAGTATTTATATATTCTATTATAAAATTAATATTTTTTTTAAGCAGTATTGATTTTGTTAGCAAATAAAAATAATATCTTTTTAAATAAATAATATATATTATTATATTTATTATTAAAATATATTAGTATAAAAAGCTAGATAAAAATAAAAAAAATATTCTATATATATCTTTTTAAAATATTTATAATAAAAAAATAAAAATAGTTATACTTATAGATTTCTTGATTTTATTTTTATCTTCTTAATTTCTATTAATAAAACTTATAGAATAGTATTAAATAATATCTTAATTAATATATTATAATATTTTTAAATTTTTACTATTCTTATAAGATAATTTTAAAATTAAAATAATTAAATTATTAGATGATGTTTATGCTAATTAAATTTTTAAATTAAATTTTTTAAGTAATAATAATCTAATTCTTAATTAATAAACCTTTTTTATATATATAATAAAATAATTATTTTTTGAAATGTGGGATTGTTGTAAAATAACTGTATATTATCTAAAATAATAAATTTTAAAAATATAGAAAATAAAAATAAAATATTTTAATTATATAGTTAATATAGCAAAATATCTTAAATTTTATAATAAATCTATTAAAAAAATTATTAATAATTATAATAAACTTCTAAAGATATATCATCTTATTAACTATAACTTCTATATCTTTTAAATATTAATATTAATAAATTAAAAAAACAATAAATACTTTTAATATTTAATATAAAAAAATATAAATATTATAAATAGCTTTATAAAAAAAGGGAATTATATATATTAATAAAATATTATAAAAAATAACAGAAAAATATATTAGATTTTTATTAAAATTTTTTTAAAAATATTAACTTTTATTATTAGTTATAAAGGTAGGAATCAAATCTAGGTTATTAAAATATTTAGTATATTTTTTTAATATAATTATTAATAATAATCCTATTTATTATATTTTAAATAATAATATTTATTTTTTTATTATATTAATATTAAATATTAAATAAATTACCAATATTTTATTTAATTTTATTTAATAATTTTGTTATAATTATTTAATATATTATTTATTTATATATAAATTATTGTTATCTAGGAATTATTCTTAAATTTTTATAATATAGTATTTAATTTAATTATATTATATTTATATTTATAAATTCAAGCTTTTATATTAATATATAAAATCTATCAACAATATTCTCCTTTTATAAAAATTTAAAAAAATATCTATAATAAAATAGATAATATAAAATTTATAATTTAAAATCTAAAGTCTTTTTTTTAATAATTATATTTAAATATAAATAATATTATTATTAAGTTTATATATCCCTTATACCCACTATATATAACTAGAGCCTGCTACTTATATAGATTAATATAAAAACTATAATTATTATAAATAATAACAATAATTAATATATAAAAAATAACTAAATATTATAATTTAATTATTGATATAATATTCTAAACTTGTTGTTGGTAATTATAGGAATTACAATATATATATATATATATCATTATATTATTTATAATATTAATATTCCTTTTTTAAATATATTTCTAAACTTATTCTATTTCTATTTTAATTTTTATTATAAATATAATATAAAAGAACTAACTATTTAATTAGATTGTATTAAAATATAAATAAAAGTCTTATTATTTTTAATACTTTATTTCTATTTTATAAAATATATATTTAAAATATTATTTTATATAATATATAATATTATTATTATTATAAAAAATCATATAAATTTATTTTCTCTTACTATCAATTTATATTAAAATATTATTTTTTTATTATAAATAATAATCTAGTTTTTATATACTTTTAAAAATACTAATAAAATAGATAATTTGTTAAATAAAAATTTAATAATTATATTTTAGAAAAATTTTAATTAGTTTATAATTATTTATAATTAATTTTTAATTTTATACAATCTAATATCTTTAAAATCTTAATTTTAGTAATAATATTAAGCTAATTAAAAAACCTTATAATAATAATTTTTATAAATATATATAATTTTATTTATTATTTTTCTAATTTACCTAAAATCTGTATCTTATAATTGTTATAATAATAATACTAGATTAATATGTAACCTATTTACTTAAAATAATTCTAAATAGATAATTATTTAATAATTTTATTTAATTAATATAAAAAATATTCTTTTAATATAAATAGAAGCTTTTTTAACAAAAAATAACTATATATATAAAAATTAAATTAAATATTATATTTATTATTCTATTAAATATTAATTATAAAAAAATATATATATTTAAATTTCTTAATAAAACTATATTTATATTTATATTATTTGTTAATATAATTATTAAATATATTCTTTTTTTTAATAATTATAATCTATCTACTATCATTCTTAATTCTGCTATTATATAATAAAATCTTTAGTTGTTATAAGATATTATATCTAGTTATTATCAAATAGTATATATATATATTAATTAAATTATAAAATTAAATAATATTTTTTATAAATTAATAATTTAATATAAAATTTAATTTATTAAATATATTTAATACCTTATAATTAAAGAATATTATTTTATATTCTTTATTAATATCTACTTTAAAAAAGTCTGGGATTAAATTAATAAAATTTATTTTTATTTTTCTAAATTATTATTAATTACTATTTTAAATATTCTTACACTAAATCAAATCTATATATTACCTTATTTTTTTAATATATAGAATAATTAATATATTATAAAAAGAGTTAGCTATCACCAACCTAATATTTTCTATATAGTTATAAAATTATATTTATATAATATATAATATTAACAATTAAGATTCTTATTACTAAATTATTATAATATCTTAATTATAAATCTAGCAGTAATACTTATTATTATTATATTTATAAAAATCAAAATTACTTATTAATAAATAATACAGGTATTTTAAATAATACTATCCCAATAAATATAGTAATTTAATAAAATATTAAATATATATAATATATAAAAGAATCAGTATTCATAGTTATAATAGATATATATAAAATATTATAAAGATATTTTAATATATTAACATTCTTTTATTTATAATAATATTAAATTAGATATATATAAAATTATATTTATCATTATCAACAACTATATTAATATTAATATTAAATTTATAAAATTTGTTATTTAATAAAGGATTTTTAGGATTATTAATAATTTTTAAGATTATAATAATTTAATATAACAATTTAGTTGGGTTAAATATTAAGATAAATTGTATAGTATATATTTAATATTTATAAAACTATAAATACTATATTTAAATTTTTGTTTATTATTTAAAATATAAAATAGAAATAATTTAAATATTAAAAAAAGTTTATATTATTAAATTAAAAACTATCCAAAAAAAATAAGTATATTATTAATATCTCTTACTAAAAATTATAAAATTTCTAAGTAAGGTTAATTTTATATTAAATAATATAACAATTTAAAAAATATAGAATAATAATATTATTTATTATAAGATTATTATTAATAATAATATATTCTAGAATATTATAATAATTTATAAATTATTTATTTTTTAGTTTAAAGTCTTTGCTATGATTTAGATTTAATATTAGATTTTTTTTAATCTTTATATATATAATACTTATAGTATATATTAATTATACTAGAAATAATAAAAAATCATAAACTTTCTATTATAATTTGTTTTTAATTTTTAGATTAAATTAATAACTACACAAAATACTAAATACAATTAAAATATTAATAATATAAATAATTTTTATAAATTAAATATTAAATTTATATAATTTATAATAATATTATAATTTCCAAATAAATTGATAAAGGTTTTAAAAATAATTAATTTAAATAATAGAATTATAATATAACTATATATATTATTTTATAATAACTATAATATTAAAGATTGTATATATTATAATATATATATTTTACAATCTAGTTAAAATTTTCTAAATTAGTATTTATTCATAAATATATATATTAGCTATATCAATATTTAATTAATAATCAAATTTTTTATAATAAACTATATATCTATATAAAAAAAGATTTTTATATTTTATATAGAATAAATTATTTATTATTTGTTTTAAATTATAAAAATCATAAATATTTTTAGAATTATATATAAAAATCTAAAATTTATTTTAATTAAGATAATTTATAAAGTTTAAAATCTCTTATAAAATAAATATTATTATTTATTTTCTATAAATATTCAGCTATCTTTTAGTTAAATATCTTATTGTCTATATAAATTATCTATTAAAAATTAAAAAGATATTATTTAAACCAAATAAGTTAGATTATATTAAAAACTATAAAATAATTAAACATAAACTAATAGCAAATCTGCTTACTAATAATAATAAAAAATATAATAAAATAATAGCTATTAATAATAATATAGATTAAATAAATTTAAACACCCCAATATCTTTTAAATTCTTAAAATATAGTTAGATTTTAAAACATACTTATATTTTAACTAATAGAAAATTAATTAATATTTCCAACAATAAAATCAAAAAAAAAATAATATACTAAATAATAATAAAAAATTTTAATTTTTTATATTTTATATAAAGAAAATTTTAATTTTAGTTTTTATTTATATTAAAAAAACAATCTTAGTTAAGAAAAAAATATTTTTAAAAATAGTTATATATAAAATTAATATAGAATATAAAAATAATTTTGATAATAATACTAATCTTATTTTAAATTTGTTAAGTAAAGAAGGTATCTAAAATTCTTATTTTATTTTTTTTATAATATTTAATTATTTATAGTTGTAATGAAGTATTGTAAATATAGTTATTTTATAATAAAATTAGTTATAAAATAGAAAATACTAACTAAGTAGTTAATTATCTTAACTAAAAAATAAGCTATTATAATAAAAAAATAGAGTATATTTTTAAAAGTTTTTTTAAATACTATAATTAGAATTCTTATAATAATTAAAAATAAAATTATAACAAAAGTATTTATTATATCTAAGAATATAAAGTAAACTAAGCTTAGAAATAAATTATTTTATTTTAAATATTATTATTTAATTTATACTTATATCTGTTATTAGTATTATTTAAAAAAAAATTAGAGATTAAAAAAGATTCTTTGTTTAATATATATAATATTAATAATTTTAAAGTAGATATATTAGATATAATTAATAAAAATATCAAAAATATTTATAATTTTAAAAAAGAATTCAAGATTTAGAAAGAATTAAATAATTATATTATTAATATTACTAAATTTATATATTTTAGCTAGATAAATTAAAATAAAATATTATTTTTTTTATAAAATTAGTAAAAGTATTTCTTTTTTTATTTTTTTTTTGGATTATATTAATAAAGTTAATTTTAACTATATTAATAAATATAAAAACTTTTTAGTTGTTATAGATTTTAATGGTAATTAAGTTTAAGTTTTAAAAATAATTTATAATAAATATAGCAGAGTTAGCAACTATTTATCTTTTAAAAATATAATAATATATATTCAAATTAAAAACAAAAAAAATAAATCTTTTAATAAGATTTTTAATATAATAGTAAATATTTCTAATAATAATTTTAAAATTTTTTTATATTTTAAAAAAAAAATTATACTAAACTATATTATTACTATTTAAACTAAGTTACTTATCTACAATATTCTTATTAAAATTAGTAATATTTAAATAAAGAAATAAAAGGCTTATGCTAGTATTATTACCTATTTTTAAAATATTTATATTTTAAAAAAAATATATAATAAACCAACAAAACATTATTATATATTTATTTAAGCTTATGTAATAATTAAAAGTTAGTATATTTAGATATATTTTTTTTAAAATATTATTTACTTTAGATTAATAGTGTTAGTTACTATAAATCTTTATGTAATAGATATATTACTTTTTTAATAAAAAAAATTATTATAAAAATATTAGAATACTAAAGGAAATTTTTTTTAAATTAAAAATATTAAATTATTTTTAAAATAATTAAGTTTTTAAATAAATAAGTTTAGATTTTTATCTACTTATTTTGATATTTAAAAAAAAAAATAGGCTTATAATTAAAAACCTATTATTTATCCTCTTTTTTTATATTAAAAAATCTAGATTATTTTTTGTATATAATATTTTTAAAATGAATTTATAAATTACCAAATAACTAGAATATATTAAATTATTTAATAGAAATATTATAATTAATAATTTTAAGTATAATTTTGATTTGTAATAAAATAGGTAATATATTATATTAATAATTATATTCTAAGTATATAATATTGTTAGTTATAAATAAATTTATATTTATTATTTAAGTAATATAAAATATTAGATTTATTATTTAATTATATATTTATAATATTTTATATATTTTATTATAAGTATATTTATATATATATCTTTAATTATATAATAATATTTTTAGAATTAATAGGAAAATTCTTAGTACTTGTTTATAAGTATTTTAAAATTATAGTATATATATTTAGAAATTATTTATAAAAAATAAATTTATATAATATTAATATAGTATATATTTTAATATTAATTTCTTTTGGATATTCTATTTTAAATATATATAATATGGTGTTATAGAGAGTTAGAAAATAATATTATATTAATATAAATTCTAATACTAATTATATAGATATTATAATAGAAATAAAAATATTTAATTAAATATAAAGAAAATTTATTTATTAATATAATATAGATATTAAATTAGTGTTTAGTTTTGAAATTCTTAGATTATTAAAAAAATAATTTATATTAAAATAATAGCTATTAGTTAACTTTCTATTAAATTTTAAATTTATTAATATATATTTACTTATTAGTAATTATCTTAGGTAAATATCTTTAGATTATATATTAAAACAAATTTATTTTATTTATAGTATTCTAAGCTATAGAAATTAAATATATAAATTTTATATTAATAATTTATTTTTTTATTAAATAACTTAGTTATACTCTTTATTATTCTATTAATATATAATTATAAATAATAAGGGTTATATATATAATAATTGTAAAATAATATTAAATAAATATTTTATATTATAATTCTTAAAACTTAACAGCTTTAATATAAATTATTTTTACTTAGGAAATTAAAATAGATTATAATATCTAGAAGAAATAAAACAAAAAAAATATTAATTTTATATAATAAAATTATTAATAAATTATATAAATTTATATTAAATAGTATATATATAGATAGTACATATCAATCTATAAATAAATATATTATTGTTATTTTATTTGATATATAAACAATCATTAATATTTTATCTAATAAACAACTAAAGTAGAGTAAGATTATTAAGGTAATATAGATATTTAATAAAAAATTAGATTTATAAATATTAAAACTATTTCTTTAAATATATTTAATAATTATTTAAAAAACCTTGATTAGTTTTGTTAAAGATAATTTTTTATATAAAGATATTATTTTTAATAACAAACTACTTTCTATATTACTAGAAAATAATATTTTTAAGAATATTATTTAATCTATTCTATATATTAAAGATACTAAAGTAGAAGGTGTAGAAAAAATAAACTATACTTTATAAAAAAATAATATTAAATCTCTTTTTTTTATTAAAAAAAATAATCAATTTATTTAAAATATATAAATAATTTAGATAATATTAAGATTCTTATTAAATAATATTAATAATAATAAGATTATTTTTAATATAAATATTATTAATAATATTTATTAATTTATAATATTTAAAACTATTAATATAGATGAATCTTATTATATTTAATATATATATACTAATAAATTTTTAAATTTAATAATTAATATAATTTTTTTTATAGTTATTTTTTCTATATTTTTTTAAAATAGTATTTTTAAATATTTTAATAATATATTTAGTAAATTAAATTTAAAGAACTAGATAAACTATTTATTATATTATTATAATTATTATTAAGTTGTTTATTTTATATTTATATTTTTAACATTTAGCATTTTATTATATAAATAAAATAATAATTAAATCTATTTATTAATAAAATAAAAGGATTAGCTAGAAATTAAAATAAAATTAAAATTTTTAAAAATATTTAATCTATAATAAGCTTAGAATAATATTATTATAATAAATAAAATATCTAATTATATAATTTGAATATTAATATAGAAAATTATTATTTCTATATAATATATTCCCTTATTAAATAAAAAATATATAATAATAAAATATAAAACTTTCTTTTTTTTTATTAAATATAATTTACTAGGTATCTAATTTATAATAAATTTAAAAAATCTCAGTAATTTATTAATATACTACCTAAATAATATTATAATTAATCTAATTTTAAATAAAAAAATTAAATAGTATTTATAATAAACTATTATATTAAACAACTTAGTAATATTAGCAGAGTTCTTTTATATTATAATATATATATTTTTTAATAAATTAATTATATCTAAGATAAATAACTAATAAGCAGCTAGTATTTTCAGAAAAATAAATATCTATTTTAATATAATAGAAAATAATAAAAAAAAGGTATTATATATATACTATTTAATATAATCTAAAACTAATATAAAATTTATAACTATAAAAAAAAAGATAAAAACTAATAAAGATTTTAATATATAAATTATTACCTAGTTAGAATTTATATATTATATTTATAATTTAAATTTTATTTATAATAATAATATTTTTAAATAAGAATTTAATATTTTCTTAATTATAAATTAGATATTAAAGAAAGCAGCTAGGATTATTAATTTTATTAATAAATATAAATATAATAATAATTATCACAATTACTAATATAAATATAATTAATACTACTTTAATATTCCTTAACCTATAATTAAAAAAAGTTATATAAATAATAAAAATATATTATACTTTAAATATACTAAATTATATATTAATATTTAAAACTTATTTATTATTATTATAATATAATTAAATTATAATATTTTATTATTATTTATAAAAAATAAATATCTTACTCTTATATATTATATATTTAATTATATTATAAAAATATAAAAACTTTTATATTATTAATATATAGTTATATAAAATATACTTTAATATTAAATAAAAAAAAATAAATAAGTTAAGAGCTAGTTAATATCTTAAAATATTAATTAAATATATAATCTATTTTAATAGCTATTTAATAAACTTAAATCTTTTTATAAATTATTAGATCTTAAGATTATGTTAACTCTTACAGAGAAACTAAAAAAATATTATAATAATAAATTTACTATAATTATTTATTATATTATATATTATAAAATTCTTAAGATATTTTTCTAATATATATAAAACTTATTTACAGATTTATTAATATCCTATATTATAAATATTAACAAAGATCTTAATAAAATTATATTATAGATTTATTTTTAAAATATAATATTTAATCAACTTAAAAATTATTAATATTGTAATATATAATTATATAATTTATATCTTTATAATTATAAATCTCTAATAATTAAAATTAGAATAAAAAATAAAAAACAGGATATACTTTTTATAATTATATATTTAGATTTATTTAAATTTAAATAAATAATTCTATTAGCTGATTATTTTAAAATTTTTTATTTTTTTAAAACTTTACTAATTTTAGATCCTAATAATCTAAATAAAATATAGAGATATATATTAATTTTTTTTATTTAATAATACTATATTTATATATATTATTTGCTAATTATATACAAATATTTTATAATATTATTTAAATTATTTATCCTTTAGTTATATCTTATATTCTGCTAGATTTACAAACATTAATATAACAATATAAATTATAAAAAAATTTAAAAAAACATAAAAATAAAGTTACTATTTTAACTACTATTTTACACCCAGAATTTTAATTTATTAAAAAAATCTTATAAAGAGAAAATTAAAAATACTTAAAACATACTAATAATAAATAAAAAAATTTGGGGTAATGTTGAATATTAACAGGAATTAATTTATTATAAAAAAAATATTTTAAATTATTATATATAGAAATAGATATTATATTAGTTAATATTAATTATACTATACACACTACTATTTTTTAAATAATTTAAGAATTTAAAAATTTTATTTAAACTGTTAAAAACTTATACAAAGATATAAAAATTTTTATAAACCCTTTAAAAATTAATTTTAATATTAATAATTTTATATTTTTAAGATATACTATTAATTTAGATAATATTTATTTTTGGAAAAAATACTATACTATAATTTAAAAAGAGAATAAATAATATAATATATAATCTAATATTATTATTAAATAACCTAATATATATTCAGATATTATTAGTAATATAGTTGTAATAAGAGTAGATATTTAATTAAATAATAAAATAATATAAAAATAAACAACTAAATATATTATAAATAAATTTAATTTAAATAAAAAATAAATTTACTTAATTTTTATTATAACTTATAATCTTAAAGAAGAAAATAATAAATAAATTATTATATATCTTTTAGGTAAAAGTAGTATAAATAAAACAAAAGTTATATAAGTAGTATACAAAATTTTTAAAATTATATTTTTTAATAATAAATTAGAATTATATATATATATATTAGAATAACAGTATTTAATATTAATAATAAAATAATTTATAATTTATTTAAAATCTAAATTAACTTAATATTTAATAATAAAAAGGGTATTAAAGATATAAATATAATTAGATATTTAATAGTTGCTGTTTTTATTTAATAATAATCTACAATAACTATACTAATTATTAATAAAATAAGTATAATAGATAAAAAAATATTAGCTTAAATAAATAAAATATTATAATAATATTACTTAAATATATGATTATTTAGTAATATATTAATTATATTTTTTATAGATAATATATATTAATTTTAGCTTATTTATAATATATTATTATATAATTTTAGTTTTCTAGTATTTCTAAGTAAATAAGATATATAGATTTTAATATTATAAATTATCTAAATAATTATAAATTATAATATAAATCTTAATAAATAAATATAGTAAATTAATGATATACTATTTTATATAATTCTATAAAGATTATATTATAAAAATTTTATTATTCAAAATACTAACTTACTATAGAATAAGATTAAAAATATATATAAAATAATAGATATAAATTTATATAAAATATTGAAAATTTATATAATTAAAAATAATAATATTTATAATTATTTTAATTTAAAAACTGTTTGATAATTTATATATAAATAAAGAAGTGATTTTTTTATCTTTGTTATAAAATATTATTATAATATTAAATTAATATTAATTTATATACTAAAAATTAATAATTCTATCAATAAAACTTTAGGTCTAAGTATTTTTATATTTATTAAGAAGATATTGTTAATACTCAACATTAATAATTATTATAATTTTAAATTAATAAATAATTTTAATAGAATTGTAAAGGATTTTGTAATTAATCTATTAGTAATAATTCTCTAAATTAAATAAAAATATTATCTTTTATATTTTATTATTTTTATAATAAAAACTAACTAGTATTTATAATTAAGTTTATAATTAATATTTAATTTAATAAAAGATATTACTTTGTTATAAAGCCTTTTTTTATAGTATTAATATTCTTTAATAAATAAGATATATATATTAATAGATTTAATCTAGGTATTTTACTAATTTTGAAATAGTTTATTATAATAAAGATAAAAATAACTAGTTTATAAAATCTTAATAATCTTTTTAATAAATAATAAAAGATTTATTTTTAGTATACTTAAGTTTCTTGTATATTATACTTTGTTATAATAATTAACAAAACATAAAACAAAACTTATAAATATATTATTATAAATTTAATTAAAAAATAGTAGAATATTTTAGAAAGAGAACATTTCTAAATAATATATATTATTTTGTTAAGAATTTAGAATCTAAATAGGTTAATTTTTATATAAAAATCTTTACTAATAGTCTTGACTATAAAACTTAGTTTTAATATTTATAAAAGTAAAGTTTATATATAACAATTAGAAGAAATTATACTTAGAAAAATTTGTAATTATCTTAATAAATAATATATTATCTTTATTTAATTTAGATAAGGAATTAAATGTATATAATAATTAAGAATACTATTTAAGATATTAAAGTAAATATTAAAAATAGAATATTCTAATAATATAATATTAAAAAAATAAATAAACTAGAATAGCTAGTTTTCCTCTAATAATTCTAATATAATTAAATTATTTTTATCTAAATTTTATTAATTATAAAATTATATTTTGAATATTTCTAAGATTTATTTTATATTACTAGTTCTAGATTATCCCTAACTTTAATAATCTTATTATTTTTAATAAATATTAGAATATTAATTAATTCTAAAAAATTAATAAGAAGGGTTATCCTAAGCTTAATATAATAATATAATAATATTATTTTTTTAATAAATTAATACTAGACCTACTGTTTCTTCAGCTAAGTAATTCTAGTAGTTATAAAATTTATATATAAGAATAATAAATTAGATTATATATATTTTATTTATATTTTAAAATTTAGAAACTTCTTAAAAAATAAAATTATTTTAATATTTATTTTTTTATAATTTTAATTAGATTATAGTCTTATCTTTCTAGTACCTAGTTTTAAAATTAGTTTAGATATAATATCTAATTTATCTAAGACCCCTTATATTTAATATTTAATAAAATAGTATAATAGTTATAATCAAGAAATTATCTAATTAAATTATTTTATTATTAACTAAAATCTTTTAAATTATTATTTAATAAAACTAATTATTTCTTTGATTATTTTATTTTAAAAACTTATTTTTATACTAATTATAACTAGTATATTATCTAGATAAATATTTTAAAATTATAACTTAAATTCTTTATTAATTAATATTTTGAAGTTTATTAATTTAAATATATAATTTAATATATAAATACTAATAAATTAAATTAATATTATATTAATAAAATAAACAATTTTACTAACATCTCTTATATATATAAAATTATAAAAATTAATAAGTAATAGATTGTTTTTAATTATAAATAATTTATTTAAATTAGATAATCTATTTTTTATATCTTCTATAATAAAATTATAATATAAAGATTTATTAAAATAATAAATTATTTCCTATATTCTACTAGAAATTATAAAAACAGATTTTAATAAATTTATTTTTAAATTTTAAAAATAAATTATAGTATATATTTTTTATAAAAAAAGATATAATCATTATTATAACATATTTAATAATAAATTAATAAATACCATAGAAATTTATTATAATATTATTACTGTTAATATTATATTTTTTAAAAAAATTATTATAATATTTTAAATTTCTAATTTTTTCAACAAATCCAATATAAATATAAAGAAATAGTTTATATATATTAAAAAATAAATAAAAGTTTCTAAATATTTAAAGATTTTAGCTTAACTTTTTAACTAATATATAGGTTTTTTAAAATTACTAAGCTAGTTTCTACTTTAAAGTTATTAACTAATTATTAATATATATTATAAAATATTTTATTATTTTAATATTTTATTGTTTTAATTTAATATTAAAAATATATTAAAATATTAGTATGTTCTCTTTAACTGTATTATTTACAAATAATATAATATTAAAAAATTAAATTATAGGTTCTTATAATAAATACTATTATATAATTTTTTTAATTAAATAATCTGTAATAATATTAGGATTAAATAGTAAATATAATATAAAACTATAGTAATATATTAATAAAAAGATCTAATATATTAAAATAATATTACTAAAAAATATATCCTTTATAATTAATTAAATATATATATTTTTATATTATTAAAAACTAAGTATTATATTTTTTATATTTAAAAAAATATTTTAGAAATCAAAACTAAATCCTGTTATTAAATTATATTAATAAGATATATACCAATAATTCTAATCTTTCTAATTTATAAATATATAATAATTATAATTATCTAATATAAGTTTAATAAACTACTTACTTATAATTATATATAAATCCTATAATATTTTATAAATAATAATATTTTTTATCTATATTATTTACTTAGATAATATTATTAAATTAAAAAATAATAATATATTGAATATCTTTGTAGAATATTCTTCTACCTTTAAAAATATAATTATAATAATAAGAAAGGTATTGATTTTATAATTTTATGATAATATTATAGTATTAATGGTTATAAATATAGGAAGTTGAAACCATATATTATATAACAATAAATTATTTTTAAAGCTTTTATTGTCTATATTATCTAATTTATTAATGTGATTAAATGATGTATCTAATTTTGTATTTATATGTATATATATTTTTTAAGATAATAGATATATACTTTAGTAATACTGCTGATATTCTTTAATATCTATATTATAATTAATAGTATCTTTATTTAATTAAATAGGCTAATATAGAATAGCCCCCCTTTTTAAATTTAAAATTTATAAAAATTCATCTTAAATATAATTTAAAATCTATTTTATTAGGATAAAAAGAATTAATTATTAAGTATCTTTTTAAATATTCTAAAATATTAAACTTAATATTTCTTTAAATTTTTTTTGTTTATAGAATTAGTTCTGGGAATATAATAATAAAAGATTATTAAAATATTCTTATAAGAATTTATAAATATTTTAAAAATTATAGTCCTTTATAGATGTAAATATATATTTAATACAATATTTCTTATTTTTAAATATGTTTTACTTCTTTATACTGTAAATAGGATACTACTTCTAAGGCTGTCTATATTTTCTCTTATATATATTACTAATAATAAATATATCTATAAAATAATAGATAATACTAAATAATACTAATAATATCTAAAATAAGTAAAAACTTTAGAGGATAAGAAATAATAACACAAGAATATTTACTATTAAAAGAAAATGTATAATTCTGATATACAAATAATATAATTAAGTTTGTGTTATATAAAATTATTAAAATTTTAATATTACAACTATTAAATAAGATTCAGTATTTAGTTATTATATATATCATTATATTATTAATTATATTGTTTATTTTTAAAATAAACTATTTATCTGCTGAATATAAACTACTCTTATTATAAAAACACTATTACTAAGATAATATATTTTTTGCAGGTCTTAGGGCCAGCAAACTCCCTTGCCTGGGAGTCCAAATACAACCCCTCCTATTCAGTCAGGCATATTATTAATATTATTAATATTAATACTATAAATATAATAATAATTATTTAAATAGATAATATTTTTAAATAATAATCTTAAATTTTATAAAAACTTTATTAATTTATACTACTACTTTTAATATTTTCTATAAGAAAAATAAAATAAGGCTTAAAAGTACGTTAATAGCTGGTTTTTCAATCAGGTTTAAATACTACACAGCAGCCTTCTAGTTTAATAATATAACCTTTATAAGAGAGGATATATGTATTAAAGAAGAGTTTTGTTTTTATAATATATTATTATTAGTAAAAATATAATAGATATATCTTTATTATAGAAATATATAAATCTAATTAATAATAATATTAATATATTTATTTAATTTTTATTAAAAAATATATTTTTTAAAAAAATAAATAAAAGAAGTAGTAAGACTAGGGTTTTATTACTACTTATTTCTCTAATAAAGCAGGTAACTTGGCAATAGCTGCCTCTTGTATATAACTGTCTCTACATCCGCAATAACAATTACTATTTCTACTGTTGCTATTTATTATTATTATTATTTATTATTATTATTATTGTTATTGTTGCTGTTGTTATTGTACTATTATATTTATTATTATTATAAAGTTTTATTTAGAAGGTTGTATTTATTAAAAAATTTTAAATTAATTCAAATTAATTTTAAAAATATTAATATTTATTTTATATTTTTATAATTATATTAATAAAACTAGTTAAGTCTAGAGTATATTATTATTTTTAATTGATTTTAATTTTATTAAATAATATTAAGAAATAATATATTTTTTACAGCCTATCATAAGGCAAAATTTAGTGGTACTAATTTACACTAAGGAGTTTTATAATAATATCCCTCTTATTTAGTCAAGCATATATTATTAAATATAATTTTATTTAAAGATTTAATATATTTAATATATCATATTAAAATAATAAATATGTTTAGTGTTTAGTATTATATTCAGTAATATATTTAATAATATATTTAGTTATAAATATACTTAATAGTATATTTAGTAATAAATATATTTAGTAATATATTTAATAATAAATATATTCAATAGTATTAAAGAAGAGGTTGTTGAAAATAAATTTAATCAAAAAACCTGGGATATTAAATATTTATAGAATATATTAAAATAATCAGGTTTAAATACTATAACAGCAGCCTTCTAGTTTATTTAAAATAAAATATTTAACTTCAATATTTATAAATAGTGATTATAAAAATTTAATATTATTACTTATTATTTAATAGATCTAATTTATAAAGTGTAATGTTAATAGGAGAGATTTTATTTTCTAAATAAGTAGCTATATACATATACCTACCATATCTTAATATCTACCATTTGCCAACCAAGAACCAGCCCAACCTGCCCATACAGAGCGTATAGATCTATCTAAAATCGTGTTGTGTGTGTTGGTGACACAAGATCTATATCAAAATTCATTAGCTTGGTTTTGTTTTGCCCGACTGTAAAGGAGGGTTAAAATAGAGCTATTGGGTATATAATCCAATATTATATAAATCTGGTGTATAAAATCAAAATTTTATATTATTTTAGTTACGTTTTGTTTAATAATTTAATATTTAATAATATTATTTTATCAAATTAAAACTTTATATATATTAAGGATATAGATAAAGTGTAAATTTATTTAAATATAAATAATTATTTAAAAATATATTTATATAAAATTAGAAATAAGATAAAGTATAAAGTATACTAAATATATAGATAGTCAGGTTTAAGTATTGTGCCTTCTAGTTCAAAGTGATTCAAGCTTATATGTTGTGGCATGCTTGGCCAACAGATTATAACACTCAGCTCTTCTACCTTTCTGTTCGTTCATCATCTCATCTTGCTTTCTTCTATGCACCAGCTAATCGACCACCATGGCTTCGGGGCCTTACCTCATAACAAGTTTCACACGATATACTCTCGAAGACCATGAGTGGTTTCCAGCTCCGGGCACACTGATCAGAGCGCGCCTTCCTCGTCTCATCAACGGTCCGGGTTCTGGCACGTCATCACAAGCTTCATCATCATGCTACACACCCGAGACGCCTGGTTTCTCTAGTGCCCATTTTGTTATAGTCCTTGGTACTAGCCCGACAGACAACGGCTTCGTCGTTTCTGTATATCCGATTATGTCCTTCTCCAAGTATGGTCAGCTGCCGGCAGCTGAAAGGGTTAAGTCGAACCCTAAGCTCTCTATTGCAGACAAGCGCCTGCTGCTACCACTACCTCACCTCAAAGAAGATCTCTCGTTAGAGTCTGGGTGGCGGCAACCTGAAACTCCTAAGGGATTTGGTGTACCTCTTGACTGCGGCCAATGGATAAATAACCGGCCGGCTTGGCTTTGGGCTGGCACGCAAGTGTTCGAGCTTTTCTATGGACAATCAGTAAGTAATATTACATTCTGCAACAAATCATCAGGATATATTCTCGCTGATATTCTTGGGCTAGTACTTTGTTTCTGTCCCTTCCGTTACTATCTCCAGCTCCGAACTGGCACGTATCTACTCGTACATCCGAGCTACAAAGCATGCCTTCTCAATCGCACAGGTCGGGCAAGGGCATTCTGGTGGATCGTCAGGCCATCCTGGTAACCCGTCAAAGTTCTCTGGTAGGAATTCGAGAGGCCGTGGTGGACCTGCTTCAAGGGGTCATCAACAGAAGTCTGGGAAATACCAAAAGAACTATAGCCAGTCTGGAAGTTCCAACAATCAGGCGAATCACCTGTCCGGTAAGCTAATGTGATTCTAGTGAACATTATGTCAACCTTTGCTATATATTGTGACTCTAGTTAGAGAACCCAATTTCTAGACGCTAACATAGCTGACTGAAATAAAGGATACGAAGGGGACTCTTCCCCTAAGGATACATCCTTTGCACTTTTGGAGCCGACTTTTGATGACGATATGGAATTACTGGACTACCTCCGTTCACCAGAGAGAAACGACTTGGCCGCATATCATTACAACTCCCCCGCCGAGAATAATCAAACATACGATAGTTCGCAAGTTAGAGCCTGGCTAAAGGATATCTGATATCATCCATTAGTTCTCTTAGCGTTGGGTCAACGTGATTTTAAGATGCTCACTGGCGTTCGGTGCTACCTAGGATTAAGGCTGTTATGTCGTTTTCCCACACTCTTCCAAACCAATACGAACTTTCATTGCCCTGGTTGTAAGTAACCTTTGTGATTCTAAACGTTTATTTGTGGTTACTAACTAGAAGGCTGCTGCACAGCACTTAAACCCAACTGAACAAGCTAATAACTAATAATTTTATTATTGAATATTATTATATAATCTTCTAATTAAGATTTTAATATAATTATTGAATATTATGCCCGACTGTAAAGGAGGGTACATTGAACTCCCACATGTACCCCTTTCTCCACAATGGGCTCCTACAAAAAATATATTGTCTTAATAGTGCCTTACTTAAGGCCTAGCATACTTAATATATGTATTTTACTGTGTAAGTGAGTTGTATACATACCAAGCTACCTCTTTTCATTTATTAAAAACATTATCTTACTAATATTAGATTTATCTTTATATTTTAATTTTTGCTAAAATAGTATATAAAATTATTGAAAAGTATATAAATAAAATATTAATATATATCATAAATTATAAACATAAAATTAAATTAATAATTGAAATATAGATTAATAAAGAGTGTGATATAATTACTAGGATAACTTAAAATTATAATATAATAATTTTAATTAAATATTGTATTTAAAGTTATTTAAGTTTTATAATATATCAATAATATTTTTTATTTATAAGTAGTATTAGTAATTAATGAATTAGTTATTATTAAACTAGAAGGCCGCTGCGCGGCACTTAAACCCGACTGAAAACTGTTACTATACTATAATATTATAGCTGTGCTGTTATAGCTGTGCTGTTATAATTATATTATTATAGCTGTGCTGTTATAGCTATATTATTATAGCTGTGCTGTTATAGCTATATTATTATAGCTGTGTTGTTACAGCTTTACTACTATAACTATATTATTATATTTGTTAAAGTTTTTCTAATTAAATTTTTACCTAGATAAAAATATCTATATTTAACTTCTTATTTTTATAATTATAATTGATAATATTAATAATATTAATAGTATTAATTAAGTCTAGTTCTATTAAGATTTATTAAGATTTATTAAGAAATAATATATTTTTTTTAGGCTACTATTTTATAAATTTTGTATAGTAAAATCTTCCTTATATATACTAGGGAGTTCAATCAACCTCCCTTCTTTTCAGTCAGACAAATTAAAAATATAAAAAAATATTATTAAAAAAATAATATGCCCGACTGAAAAAGAGGGGTATTGTTGGAACTCTCTGGCCCAATTTTCTATTACTAAATTTTATCTAGTGGGCTACAAAAAGTATATTATTTATTAAGTATTTTTGATTTATTTGGATTTATCTTTTTTATTTAATAATAATTAGATTTAATATTATAATTATAAAAGTGAGAAGTTAAATATAAATGTTTTTAGCTAGGTAAAAACTTAATTAGAAAAATTTTAATAAATATAATAATAATTTTATATATATAATAATTATAATAATAGTTGTATATAATAACAATTATAATAATAACTATATATAATACTATAATAATAGTTATAGTAGTAATTATAGTAGCAGCTATAACAGTAGTAATAATATAATAGTAGTTTTTAATCAGGTTTAAGTGCCACTGCACGGCCTTCTAGTTAAAATTATTTAAAAAAAATATGGTGACGGTATACATACTAAATTAATTAATATTAAATTAAGTATTGCTTACTAAGCACGTTAATAATAATTTAAAAATAAAATATAAAATATTACAAAAAATTATTAAATTTAATTAAAAAATAATTAATTAAAAAATAAGTAATTTTAAAAAAATTAAAAAATTAAAAAAAAAAAATTAATAGAAGGTTCTCGCAGGCGCCAGGGTCCGGAAGGAGAGGCCTTCAAAGGCGGGCTCGACTGAGGGACCCTGGCGCTTAATAAATAATTACATTAATAATTAATAAATAATTACACTAATAATTATATATTAATATTACATTATAAAAGCAGGGTAACCATATTTTCAGTCGGGTTTAAGTGCCGCGCAGCGGCCTTCTAGTTTTAATTATTTTGGTGCTGTTTATTAAGTAATGTATATTTATATATTATATTAACTTTTAATATATAACTTTATAATATTTTTTATTTAATTTTATATTAATTTTTTAATATATTTTTTCTAAGTTACTTAAGTTCACCTATCTCCAATATAACTAGATAATTCTGAAAATACTAAGAAATATTAAAAAATAATACACATTTTTTTCTACCCCTAAGTAGAATAAATTGTGTTTTATATTTTATTTATATTAAAGAGTTTAAAGATAACCCTTTTATTCAATCAGGTATATTTATAAATATATTTATAAATATTTATTTTATTATAATATTTTATTAGTATTAGTTAATAAATTTATAAATTATTTATTATATTATAATTAAATTATTAAATTCTTTTAATATTATTTCTTATTAATTTTAATTTGATTTTAAAATTAAAAAATAAAAATATAATAAAAGTATAAATATTATTAATATAATTTAATTTTTTTAATTATTCAACCAAACTTTCTAAAAGTATATTATTTTATTGTAAAATATAAATAAGATTATTTTTATAATTAATATAAATAAAAATTAGTATTCTACAATCTAAAAATATGCCCGATTGAAAAGGAGGTTGATTGAACTCCCCTATCTGTTACCCCACCCTTTACTAATTTTTCCTTAGCAATACCCTAAAAAAAATATATTATTTCTTAGTATTTTTTAATATTTTAAATATAATTAAATATAACCAAACTTAATCAAACTTAATTTTATACTAATATAGTTATAAAAAAACAAAAAAAAATACAGCTATTTTTAAAAAATAAACTTTATTTAAAGAAAATTTTGATAACTATAATTAACAGTACTATTATAATAGTAGCAATATTATTATAATAATAGTAGCAATATTATTATAATAATAGTAGCAATATTATTATAATAATAGTAGTTCTATTATAATAATAATAATAGTGAAGAAGGGTATGTCATACTATGCATCAAAAGAATCCATATCATAAGAATATCTAAAAGTCGTCGAGGTGCCTGGAAGAAGGGGTGCTCGAGGCAGGCGTTTTATACCGCCGCCTCGCCACGTGATGCCGTGTGCCCATGCCACTTTAGGGGTGGTGAAGGGGTGGGTTGCCTACCGCCAGCATCCGCCCCTACAATAGTTTTATTATATATAATAATAATTAACAGCTAATTGGTATTATTAAATATATGTTAATAAATAAATAAAAAATTATCCTTTAATAATAATAATATCCAGAATAAATTATAAGATTATATAAAAAATAAATTAATGAATTAAATATAAAAAATATTCATAAACAGTATATGTAATTAATAATTTATAATTAATAACTGAAATAGTATTTAAAATAATATATATATTTCTAAGATAATAAAATATAATAGAGATTATTATTTAATACTTTATATATTATATTTAAATTAATTTATTTTTATAATAAATACTATATTATTAAAATATATTTTTAAATATTAGTAAGTAATATTTATTTTAAATTTTAAAACATTAATTTATAATTTTTTTATTTTTTTGTTATATTTAAATAATTATTTAATTTTAATTAAAAATATTATATAAATATATTAAAACTATTTATTTTTAAAGACCAACTTAAAATATTATAAAATAATTTAAAATCTTTTATATAACTAACCTTATATATAATTATTTTATTAATAAATTATATAATACATTTTTAGTACTACTAAACAATTATTCTATAATATATCTAATTAAAAAGGAGGGTTACCTTAGAACTATTTTATATATAAGGTAAAATTAATAATAATTTTATATTATATAAGATAACTTATATAGAATTAATCTATAAGTAATAAATAAGATTATATAGATGGGTTTAATGGTATATAAATTATGTAAAAATATTATTATAAAAAAATTATTTTTATTATAATTTTTAAAATATAAATTATAGTATTATTTTATATTATATAAGTATTTATTACGTAATACTCATTACTTATAATAAATAATAAATAGTAAACAGTAAATATAATATATTAATACTTTTTATATATTTAGATATTATATATTTAATAAAATTAATATTATTTTAATTAATAACTTCTTTTTAAAAATTATTAATTAATTTTTTAAATTATAGTATTTTAATAGTTAGTTTATTTATTATTATTATTATATATTTTATTTTAATAATTATTATTATATTTAATATATACTTATTTTTTTTTATTAAAAACCTTATATAATAATAATAATTAAAAATCTAAAATTTTAGAGTAAAATATATTTAATTTAATCTAAAATTAAAGTATAATATTTTAATTAATTACTTTTAACTAGAAGGCTGCTTTGCAGTATTTAAACCTGATTGAAATTACTATAATTATTATGCTATTGTGTCATATTGTTATATTATTATTATATTGCTATACTATTATACTGCTGTATTAATATAGTTGTTATATATTGTTATAATAGTTTTTGGTTATATTTAGTAAAGTTTTTTAAATAAAATTTTTATTTTTTATAAATATCTGTATTTATTTCTTATTTTTGTAATAGTAAGGTGGTTAGTAAATCTAGTAAGTCTAGATATAGTTGATAAATCTGCTTATCTTTAATTTTATTAAGTAATGTTAAGAAATAATATATTTTTTACAGCTTACTACTGGGTAAAATCTGGTGGTGGAGGGGTTAGATGGGGGAGTTCAATTAACCTTCCTCCTTTTCAGTCGGGCATAAATAAAAAGAATTAATAAGTATATAATAAATTTTAATATAATTTACAAGTTTTTTCTAATATATAAAAATATAATAAAATTTTATAATATAGAGTTATAAGAATTATATATAAATAATAATAATTTTAAATTAATATTAAATAGTGAAAATAATAAATATAAAAAATTTATTAATAACTTTTATATTTTAAGAATTTATAAAGAAAAAACAATTATAATAATAACTTAGATAGTATTTTATTAAAAAAAAATAAGTATAAAAATACCTGTATTTTTAAAATTAATTATAGAATATATAAATAATTTGTAAGAATATTAAAATAAATTAATAATAAATATAGGAATATAAACTTTAAAAATAAGTATTAATATAATAAAAAAAATAAGAAATAATACTAAGTATAAATTAAAATAAAATCTTAAAATAATATAATAAGAAATAGTTAATAAATATTAAAAATATTTAAAAATAATATTAATAATAATTTAAAATATAAAAATAATTATATTTAAAAAATATAAAATAATATGTAAAAAATATAAAATTAATATTATAATAAAATAAGCTAAAATTATTTTAACTAATATTTAAATAAATATTAATATAATTTATAAATTTTTATTTTTTATAAATTTTTAATTTATATTAGTTAATAAATTAGAAAATTAAAGAACTAGAAGTTTAATTTTTTTTAATAAAATCTAATAAAATACTTAAAATAAAAAATTTAATTAAATATAAAAAATTATTTAAAAAATTTAAATAATTATTTTTTATTTTATTTTAACAGATTTCTTATAAAATGATATAAAATTATATTTATAAAAATATATTTTAAAAAAATTATTTTCAATATCTATTTAATATATAAAGAAATATATGATAATATTATAAAAAAAAAAAAAATTTAATATTCTAAAAATTAATAAATTTTTTAAAATATTTTTTATACTTATTAATTTCTTTAAATAAAAATATAAATATAAAAATAAGGTTAAAAAAATATTTAAAAAATTAATTTAATTTAAATAAATGAAATCTATAAATTTTTTTTTAATAATTTAATTAAGCTATATTATTTATAAATTATAATAATAAAGTTTTATTTTATAAAACTAAAAAAGAATTAAAACTTTAATTTAAATTAAAAATTATTAAATAAAAATTTATTAAAAAAGATATAATATATTATAAAATGTAAAATATAATTATTAAACTTAATAATATTTTTTATTATTTATAAAGATATAGATAATTTTTTAAAAAATATTATAATATTATTAAATATTATTTAAATAAAAATATTAAAAATTTTTAATAAAATTAAACATAAATTACATAAAATATATAATTTAAAATTTATAGATCTTAATATTATTTAATATTAAAAATACAAATTATAAAAATTTAATATATTTTTATATTTTTTTTATAATAAATCTAGATATTTTAAAAAAAAATTATTACTAAAATAAAAATAAAAAAAACTATTATTTTAAAAAATTTTAAAATAGTAAATAGATTAGAATAATCTAATATATCTTTATATTAAAAAAATTTAATAAAATTTTAAATAAAATTTAAAAAAGAATTTATTTTAGAATAATATAAAAATAGAATATTATTAAAGAAATTAATAAAATAATTATTTAAAAATATATCTTTTTATATTTAAATTATAAAAAAAATAAATAAATACAAAATAATCTTATATTTAAAATATATATTTATTATAAATAAAGTTTAAATAAAAAACTTTAAAAAAAAAAATATAAAAATTTATAAAAAAATATTATAAAAATTATTTATATTTTTTTAATTAATTTATTAAAAAAATAATAAAATTTATAAAATAAATTAATCTTAATAAAATTAAATAAATATATTTAAAATTATTATATAAAATAAAAATAATAAAAGAATATTATTAGTTTTATAATTTAAAAATTTATATTATTAATAATATTTTCTTAATAATATAATTAGTGCCCGACTGTAAAGGAGGGTACATTGAACTACTGCAAAAAAATTTTCCCCCCTGTAGTATGCAAAAAATGTGTTGCCGAGCGCAGCCTCGCTTAAGGGCTTGGCACACTCGGCGCACCCCACCACAACAGCAGGCATGCTCGGCGCTCAGCACCACGCTCAGCACTACGCTCGGCAGCACGCTTAGCAGCACGCTTAGCAGCACGCTTAATAGCGCCCCCGGTCCTGAGGGAGAGGCCGCCGAAGGCGGGCTCGACTAAGGGACCTGGGGCGCTGGATGTTCATAGAATGTGCTAGAAACAGTCGGGTTTAAGTGCTGCGGCAGCAGCCTTCTAGTTCTATAAATAATAGATTTATATTAATTATAAATTTATAATTTATATAAAAAAATAAACTATTTATTAACTTATCAAAATAAAAAAATATTAAAAATATTAATAAAAATAATTTTAAAATTTTACTAAATATTATTATACTTATAATAAAATTAAAAATTAATATAAATTATACTAAAAAATAACTTATAAATATATAATTATCTTTTATAAATAATATTTTATAAACTAATAAAAAATTTATTAATTATATATTAAAAATAATAATAATCCCTTTTTTTATAATCTAAAAACTAAAAAAATTTATTTTAAAAATATTAGAATTTTTTATTATTATAATAAAAAATATTAACTATATTACTAAAATAATATAATTATTTAATTATATAAAGATTTTAATTTATATAATAATTATTATTATAAATAAATATATTATTTTAAATATTTTTATTATTAAAAATATTATTTAAATTAAATATTTTAAAAAATCTTTAAATCTTTTAAATATTAATTTTATAAAAAATATTTTAAAATTTAAAATTAATATTGTATATATAACAAATAAAAAAATAAAATAAAAAATTATTTTAAAAATCTTATAAACTTATTTAAAATTTTTATAAAAAATAAAACTTAAATTAAATAAAAAATAAATATATAATAAAAAATTAGAATTTTTAAATTATAAAAAAAATTTATAAAAAAAATAATAATATGATTATTTTAATAAATATTATTATAAAAAGAATCTTTAAAAAAAATAATATTAAAACTTAGATATTATTATAATTAGTATATCTAATACTTCTTTACTTTTAAAAAATAAAAAAAATATAATTATTTTATAATTATATTTATATTTATTAATTATAATTAAATATATTAAAAAAATAAACTTTATTTAAAATATTTTATATATTTTAAAATAAAATAGATATTTAGTAAATATTTTAAAAATTATAAAATATATAAAAATAATAAAAATATAAAAAATTAAAAATATTTAAAATATTTAAAAAATAAATTAAAGCAAATTTTAAAAGGTTTTAATAATAGTAAAAAAATTAAATTAAATAAAAAATTTATATTTATAATATATATTAATAAAAATTTTATAAAAATATTAATAAATAATAAAGTAAAAGAAAACTATATATTTATAATTATAACTAAATAATATTAACTATTATTTTATTAGAAAAAAGATTTTTATTATATTATAGTTTTTTTATAAAAAACTTTAAAACAAATCAATTATAAAATTAATGTTAAATTTTTAATTAATAAATGTATAGAAACTTATATTATTAATATTTTAAATTTATTAAATAATATTTCTTTAATTTTAAAACTATTATAGTTATAAAAATATAATTTAATTATTAATTAATAAATTAAAAAATTTATATTTAACAAATATAAATCTTAAAAAATTAATAAAATATAATTATTGTAAAAAAATATTATTTAAAAAATATATTTTTAATTTATTTAATATTTTTTAAATAAAAAAATCAGAAATTAATTAAAAAACAAACTTAAAATCTTATAATAAATATAGATATAAACTAAAAAAATTAAAATTATTAACAAAATATAAATCTTTATTTAAATTTTAAATAAAAAAAATAAATCTTTTAATTATTATTAAATAATTAGATATCATTATAAATTAATTAATTTATATATTTAATCTTTTTAAAAAAAAATTTAATTAAAATTTATATTAATATATAGATATATTAACTAAGAAGTATAAATATTTAAAAAAATATATTAAAAAAAATTTAAAAATAAATTATATATAACTTTTTAAGTTACTAACAAGATACTTAATTTTTTTTATAAAAAAAAAAGAATTTAGATAAATTATAAATCTATGTTAATTATTAAAACTTTAATATAATTATAATTAAAAACTAAAGATTATTATTATTAATTAACTAGAAGGCTGCTGCCGCAGTACTTAAACCCGACTGAAACTAGATCTTTTAATAGATATTATTATTCAATTGGTGATATACTACAACCTTTTAAATCATTGGAGAGAATTTTGTGAGATATTGTGAACTTTAATGCCTTTATTTTTAGTGTTGAATATATAAGAAAGGGGATTGAGTACTGAGTTTATAGTATTAGCGTGGTTTTAGTGTAATTTAAGCGAGTATTGTGTATGTATCGCCGAGATAACACATTTTTGGCAAGTTTATGGGCCAAAACTGTGCCTCGCATGGGAGTTTAATGGAACCCTCCTTTTCAGTCGGGCATAAATCTTTTAATAAAATATTAAAAATAAAAATATATATTAAATTTAATCTTATAAATAGTTATTATAATATAAAAATTAAATTAAATAAAAATAAAAAACAACTTTTTAATATAAATATTTAAATATTTAATCATATTTTTTAAATTAATTAATATATTTATTATTTTTTAAATATTTATAAATTATATTTTATAAATATATATAATATACCTAGATAATATTTTTATTTATAATAAAAACTTTTTTAAATATTAAAAATATATTAATTAAATACTTAAAATCTTAAACTAGTATAAGTTTAAAGTTAAACCAAAAAAATTTAAATTTAAAATAATTAAAATTAAATTTTTAGAAATTATTATAATTTTATATAGTATAAAAATAAATTTTAAAAAAATATAAGTTATATAAAACTAGTTTATAATAAAAATATTTAAAAAAATTTAAATCTTTCTAAAATTTTATAATTATTATAAAAAGCTTATTAAATAATATAACTATTTAGCTTTTATTTTTTTAAAATTTATTAAAAAAAATATTTACTATAATACTAATTTTTATATATATATATATAAATTATTAATATAAATTAAAATTAATATTTTAATAATAATTTTAAGAGTTTATTTATTATAAAAACTATTAAATAATAAATAATACTTAATTATATATTTATTTTATAAATTTAATACTACTAAAACAAGATATTTTATATATAATAAAAAATTTATAATTATTTTATATACTTATAAAAAATAAAGAGTATATTTTTAAATAAATAAATTATTTAAAATATTTTTAAATTATAAAAATTTTATTTATTTTTTAATTACTAAAGAATTTAATAAATAATAAATTAAATAATAAAAAACCTTTAATAAATATAATATAAAAATTATTTATTTTTTTTTAAAAAAATATTAAGACTAATATTATTAATTAATAACTTAATTTAATAAAAAAATTTTTTTATAAATAAAAAAATAATTTTAAAATAATAAAAAAATATTATTACTAGAGCTTGACAATGATTAACTGAAACTGAAAACTGACTATTGTGTTACATAAACCGAACCGAACCAAAAACTAAAGTCTGTATGTTTTAGTTTAAGAGTGTTAAACTAAAAACTGATTTTTGGTTTAGATTGCACGGACTTCAGTTTTCGGTTTATTTACTTTTTTTAAAAAATTTAAGTGAATATCTTTTAATATTAATAGAGTAACAGCTAAAAATGTTAATAACTTCTTAATTATTATATATAAAATTACCAAAAAAATATAATTAAATAATAATAATCTTAATTAATAATTATAAAAAAAAAAATTAAAAATATTAATTAAAAAAATTAAAAAAAATTTATATATTAAAATAATTTAATTTTTAATTATAATTAATATAAAAAAATTATAATTTTATAATTAATATTAATGATTTTAAATGCTTTTAAAAATATTTTTTTAAAAAAAGTGGGGCTAAATTCGCTTAAAATTTTTTAAATTAATTAAGCGAAAAAACCACATTAAAATTAAAAATCTAAATATATATAATATTACGTAATATAATTATTTTTTTATTTTTTTATATAATTTTTAATAAATATATATGTATTTTTTTTTATAATTTTATATTAAATATTAAATTAATTATAATTTTTTAAAAAAATTTAGCACTTTTTGTCAAAAAAAATTTTAGATTTTAAAAATCTGAAAATCTGAATTTTGAAAATCTAAATTTTCTTCTAAAATTAATATAAAAAATCCAAAAAAATATATTTTATTCTAAATAAATTAATTAATTTATAATTAATATAATAAAAACTATTAAATTTAATAAACTCTATAATTTAAAAAATAAAAAGTAATTATTTATTAAGGTATATACTAGGTTTTTTTATTAAAGATAGGTATTCTTAAATTTAAAATAGTAATTATTAATTATTAAAAATTTGATAAATAGATACTACTCTATATTATTTTTAAAATATATTTTAATAATACTTTTTTTTTAAAATATAAATTTTTTTATTATTTTTAATAATATATTTAAAAAACCTAATATTAAGAAAAAAATCCTAAATATAAATATTTAAAAAAGATTTTTAATTAATATTTTTTATAGTTATATACTTATTATTATTTTCTATATTATATTTAATATTTTATAAGAAAAAAGTTAACTTTATAATTATAAAATTAATTTACTAAAAATATTAATAGAGTTTATTTAAATATATAAATTTATAAATTTTATAAATTATATAATATAAATATATTATCCTTTTTAAAGGCTGTAGATATATAAGCTAAAGGTCAAACTACTTCTAAAAAAACTAATATTCTATTCTTTAATTTTTTTTAAAAATAGTAATAATATATTAATAAAATATTGATAATATTATTATAAATTCTAAATATTTCAATATAATAAATACTAGGATATATTATTTAAAAATATTATACTATTTATTTAATATATAGTATATTATCTTAATTTTACAGATACTATTTAAATTAAAAATACTAGGAAAATATTGAAATTTATAAAATTATAATATATTTAATTTTATATAATAAAAAAAAATTATTATATTTAAAAATTATTTAATCTTTATATAAAATAACTTACTAAATAAAAAAAAAAATAGAATTATTATAATTTAAAAATATATTTATAAATATATTAAATAAACTAGATATATATATATAATAGTATTTAATTAAATATTAAAAATAAATATATTTATTTTTTATAAATAAATTTCTAGTTATAAATAAATTTTATAAATATATTATATAGTATTTTAAAAAATTAAATATTATTAATAAATTTTAAATATTTAAAGTCTTTTTTATTAATAAAATATTATTAAATATTATAATATTAAAGACTATATGTAAAATTGTTATAATAATAAATACTAATTTAAATAATATTTACTATAAAAATATTAATATATTAGCTAATATTTAATTAATTATAAATTATTTATAAATATCTAAGGTTTTTAAACCCTAGATAAGCTAAATAAATTATAATAAATATATTTATAATAATTTTAAAAATATATATTATTAGGAGAGTTATAATTTTTATATTAAAAATATAAAGTCCTTCTTTTATAATAATAAATTAAAAATATTAATAACTAGAAAAACTAATAAATATCGTAAAAAAAATATATATTGATAATAATTTTAATATTAAAGACTTAAATTTATTAAATAAAAATATAAATTTTAAAGATTTTAAATTAAATAAAGCTAAAGATAAAGATAAAATTATATTTAATAATATAAATTTTAATCAAAAATCTATATCAACTTTTTAAATAAATTAAATATTAATATATTATTATAACTAAACTTTTGGAAAATATTAATATATTATATAACTTATTTTTAATAATTTATATTAGTTATTATATTACTAAATATAATTATTTAATATTATTTATATTAACTATTTAATTATCTATATCTATATTTATTAAATTATTATTATTTATATAATTATTATTTCTTATTTTTTATATAAATACCAGCCTGGATATTAAAATCTATTTATTATATAATATCCTAATATTCACAGAAACTAAAATTAATATAAAAAAAAGTAAATTTTTATAAGATTATCTATATTTTTAAAATATTATAATATCTACTATATTAATACTAACCTGGATATTTATTAATAATTTATTTAATAATATATATATATATATATTATTTATTCTAAATTTTATTATTTTTTTTAATTATTAATAGATTATTAGGGATATTAGTATTTAACTATTAATTAATATATATATATTAATATTTTATAAAATTTACTATTTTTTAAAAAAGTATAATTATTTTTTTTATATAAAGTTGTTAAGTAATTTAATATATATTTATTATTTTAAATATAATTAATATAATATTATAATTAGATTAAATATAGATTATATTAACTATAAGTTTATTAATTTTTTTATTATTTATATAAATATCTAATATAAATATAAAAAATAATGATATTAATTTAAATTTAATATTATAAAAAAGTTTTAACTTTTTAATAATATAAATATATAATTTTTTTAATATATAATAGTAAAATTATTTAACTATTATAATATATAAGCTTAGTTTAATATTAAAATTAATATTTATTTTTATTTTTATACTTTTTAATTATAATATTTAATATTTAATAAAAGACTAAGATATAATATATATTATAATATAAGATAATATTATATCTATTATTAAAAAATTAATTATTTAGGTAATAATTAATAACATACTAAATACAACTATTTTTTATATTAATTAATTATAAAATTCTGTAATAAATATTCTCAAATATTTTTAAAATAATATTATTATCTTTTTAATTTCTAATAACATTAATAAATTTATTTATTATTATATCTCTACCTAAATCTAAAAGTTTAATAATTATTTTAATTATATTTTATAATAAATATTTTAATTATCTAACTAATTAATTATTTTTTTTAAAATTATAAATATTAAAATTATATATCTTTTCTACTATAATAACTATTTTATATTTATTTAAAATTTTATATATTAGATAAGATAATTTAACAAAACAAGCTAATCTAATATAACTATTAAAAACTAATAAAAAAATATTATAATATATTATTATTTAAGATTTTAATATTTATCTATTTATTAAATAAATTTAATAAATAAAAGTTTATTTATAACTTATTATTATATTATTTTTTATATATTTAGGTACTAGTACCTATTATAATGATATAAATAAAAATATAGATATAACTAAACTTTAATTTATTTAATATTATTAATTTATACTTAAAACTTGAACCTCTATAAAATTTATATATAATATTATAATTTTTTAAAAATAAATATAAGTATTTAATAAACTTTAATATTATAATTATTATTAATATTTTATTATATATAAATATTTAAGATATTTCTTAAAAATTATTATAATTTTATAATATAAAAAAATCAAAATTTATTATAAAATTTTCAGTATATTTAATAGATATTATTAAATAAATTATATTTAAATAATTAATTAATAATTTAATAAAACTAATAAAATAATTAAATTATATAATTTAATAAATAAACCATATAGAGATATTAAAATAACAAATATTATAAATATTAATATTAATTAACAATAAAAATATATATTATTTAATATAAAATAATTAAATCTAATTCTACTCTAACTATATATTATATCTATTTTATTTATAATTATAAAAGATAATTTTTATTTAAATTTATTATTTTCGATAAAAACTTGTTTATAAAATAATTTTAATAAGTTAATTTATTCTAAACTAATTAATATAATTTAATATTTTTTAATTATAATATTTTTAATAAATTATTTATCTAATATAGAATCATTAGCTTTATAAATAATAAACTTAAAAATTTAATAATTATTAATTTAATTACTTATTAAAAAAAAAAAAATAATAAAAATAGTATAATTTATATAGATTAAAAATATTATTTAGTATATAAAAAATTTTTTAAATCTAGTTTTGTATTTAAATATTATATCTTAATTAATAAATATTTTAGTAATTATTACTATTTAATATTACTATAATAAATAGAATAATCTCTGATTAATTAATATTTTCTATATTTTTTATTTAATAATAGCTCAGGAGTTTTAAATCTTAATATTAACTAATATTTAATTAATAATTTAAAATAATCTATCTATTTTTTAGTAGATAATGATTAAAAAATTAAAAATAAAAATAAAATATTTTATTAAATAATTTATATAATAGTTAAAAAACTAGTTTATAAAATAATATTATATAATTTAAAAAAAGATTCAATATCAGTATAAGAAAATTAATAATTCTATAAATAAAAAATTTAAATTATTAAATATAATATAAAATAAAAAATCTAATATTAAAAAAAAAAATTAATAATATTCTAACTATATTAATTATTTATTAGATAAAAACCTAATTATATTTAACTATTTATATATTTTTCTTTATTTATAATGTTTTTTTCTTTTTATCCTAATTTAAACTTTATTTGTGGTTATATATATAAAAAAGATCTCTATATATCTAAGTTAATTAAATAATAATTTTTTTTATATTATATTAAATTAGTAGTTTTTTGTTGTTTTATATTATATAATTTTAATATATAAACAAAATTCTTATATTATTATTTATTTAATTAGAAGAATTTTTAGAATTATTATATTAATATTAATTTATCTTTATTAATTTAATTTACAATTTGTTAATATAGGCCTTAAAAATAAAGAAAAAAAGAAAATACCCTATATTAAAGATTTTAAATAAAAAAATATATGCCCGACTGAATAGGAGGGTTACCTTTAAACTCCCCGGTGTGGATGAGACACAAAAGACAGCTTATTCTGCCTGGCGGTGGGCAGAAAAAAATGTGTTGTTTCTTGGCATTTCTTGGCAAATCTGGAGATACCGGACATATCCGGAGATAAGCGGAGTTAGGCGATTTAGAAAAAATATATTAAAAATTAATATTAAAATTAATTAAAAAATATGGTGACGTCATGCCCACTAAATTATTTAATATTAAATTATACGTTGCTTACTAAGCACATTAATAATAATTTAAAAAATAAAATATTAAAAAATAATTGAAAATATTAATAAAAAAAATTTAAAAAATTAATAATTACGTAATCTATGCTAAATTAATTATAATAAATTAAGTGTTGCTTAGTCAGCATAATATTAATAATTTAAAAAATAAAAATAATTAAAAAATAATTAAAAATATTAATAAAAAAAATTAACAAAATAATAATTATATAATCTATGCTAAATTAATTTAATATATAATATATATTGCTTAGTAAGCAGCACCAAAATAATTAAAAAATTAAAAATATAAAAAAAAATATTAAAAATATTAATTAAAAAAATTAAAAAATATTAATATTAAAATTATTAAAAAAATATGGTGACGTCAAGCACACTTAATTAATTAATATTAAATTATGTGTTGCTGCCTAAGCACATTAATAATAATTTAAAAAAATATAAAATATAAAATATAATAAAAAATATTAAAAAATAATTAATTAAAAAATAATTAATTAAAAAATAAAAAAAAATAATGGAAGGTTCTCGCAGGCGCCAGGGTCCGGAAGGAGAGGCCGCCGAAGGCGGGCTCGACTGAGGGACCTTGGCGCTTAATAAATAATTATATTAATAATTAATAAATAATTATATTAATATTAAAGTATAAAAGCAGGGTAAGCATATTTTCAGTCGGGTTTAAGTGCTGCGAAGCAGCCTTCTAGTTTTTTTATAAAATATAAATATTTTTTAAAATAATTATTATATTTTTACTTTCTATAATAATTAATTATATTAAAATAGTATAAATAATAAAATACTAATATATTTATATTAAATAGTTTATTAATATATTTTTTTATTAATTTTATTATTTTAATTAAAAAATAATATTAATTATATTCTGCTTATTTAAACTAATAATCAGATTTATAAATCCTGATTTAATTAAAAATATTCCATTTTTTAAAAAAATAGTATATAAGTTTTCTAAGTTTATTAGTAATATTTATTATAATCTTTTATATTTTTAAATTTTTAACTACTATATAGTTAATTTATAGAAAAAATAAAATTCTTAGATATAATTTCTTAATTTTTTATTTTACTAATAAAATTATTAATTATTAAATATAAAATTAAAAAAAAAAAAATATAAACAAAACTATATTCTTAATTATATTTAAAAAAAGTTAAAATTAAAATTATTAAATCTTTTAAGATTCTAAATATTTTTAATTTTATTTATTATATTTAAATACTAATAAAAAATTATGTAAAATATAATAAACTAAAACTATATAAAAAGTTTAATATCTATATTATATAATATTATATAATATTATATTATTATTATTATTAGATTGTATAATAGTAAACTTAGTAATTATATAATTTACTAAATTATTTAATATTCTTTTTATCTATTTATCTTTATCTAATAGCTAAATTTCTTTAATAAATAAATAATATATATAATTTTTTTTATATTAAATATCTTTTATATTATTATAAAAAATAGTTTATAATTTAAAATATTTATTATAAATTTTATACTAATTATTAAAATAAAGAAGAATAATTAATATAATAATAATAATAATTTATAAAGTATTATTATAAATAAAATTAGTATTATTAATTTTAAAATAATTTATTTTTAAAAAATAGGTATAAAATTCAAAAAGATTAATAATAAATAAGAAAAAATGAATTAAAAAATAATAATAAAAATATAAACCTATAATTAATAAAAAACATAAAAATATAATAAAGTAATATCTAATATCTAGAAATTAATTAATATTAATTTAATTAATAAATATATTAATAATATAAAAAATAATAAAATAAATTTTAGTAATAAAAAAAATTTAAATAATAAAAAAAATAATTTAGAAAATATTATCTTTAAAATAAATTATTGTTATTATTATAAATAAAAAGTTAATTATATTTATATTAAAAAAGTATATTTTATTATAAATTTTAGTATTAAAAAACTTATTAAATATATACTTTAATATTTAAAAAAGTATATATATAATTACTCAAAAATATTTTATTAATAATAATTAAAAAACTTATAATAAAAATTAAAAAATAATTTATATTTATAAAAAAAATTAAAAAAAATTTATTATAATAAAAACTAAATTATAGTCTATTAACTAACAAATTAAAAAAAATTATATTATTATTAAAAATCTGTTTGTATTTTAGAAAATAAAATTTATTAAATTTATATATAAATATTTTAAACAATAGACTTTTAATTTTTAATATTAAATAAGATTTTATAATATACTATTTAGTAGATGTATTAGATTTAGAAAGAACTAATACTCTACTTATACTATAAGTTTTTTTTTTTTAACTAAATATATTACTAACTATTTTATCTTAGTTAAAACTATATTTTATATTTGTTTTAAAAAAAATTTTAAATTTAAGAATTTAGTACTTTAGTTAATTTTTAAAAATAAAGATTTATTATATAATTTTTTATATAAATTATTTAATTTAGATTATACTAAATTATTAACTAATATTAAGTCTATATTAATATTATTAAATCTAATAAATAACATAAATTATTTAACCAAATACCCAAGCTATTTTATAAATAACCTTAATAAAATTAATTATAAAAAAAAGCTTGTTATTATTTGTAAATAAAAAATAGTTAAAGTAAAATCAATAATAGCTAATTTTTTATTTTTAACTTAAAATATTTTAAACCTAGTTATTTATAACTTTATATAATCTATATAATTAATTATAGATTAAATTATATTATTTAGTTTTTTAATTTAATATACCCTATTTACTTTACTTTAATTTATAAAAGAAACATCTTCTATAAAAAGAACAACCCTTATAAAAATATTAAACTTTAAAATTAATATATTTATATATTATTTATCTATATCTAAGTTTTTATTTCTTAATTATTTTAACTTAATATTAAGATTATTAAATCAAAGATTAAATTCTTTTTTTAAAATCTTAAAAAATAAAATAAAGTTTTTAGATTAATATTCCTAGTTTAATTTATTAATTTATCTTTAACTTTTATAAAGCTATATGCCCGACTGAAAAGGAGGGTTTCTCTTTAAACTCCCCAGTCTGCCTGACCCAGACTTTTCCACCAGAATTTTGCCTGGTGGTAGGCTGTAAAAAATATATTAATTCTTAGTAAATCTTAGCTATTCCTTAGTATTATTAATATTATTAATATTATCAGTGGTACTAGCTTTATTATTATAATTATAAGAATAGGAAATTGAATACTGATGTTTTTAGCTGTATAAAAACTTAATTAGAAAAATTTTAATAAATATAATAGCATAGTTGTAGCAGTATAGTTATAGTAATACAGCCATTACAGCACAGCTGTAATACAGTAACAGTTTTCAGTCGGGTTTAAGTACCGCGCAGCGGCCTTCTAGTTTTATTATTATATCAATATCTTTATAAATTTTTATTATAATAATATATATATTCCTTTTTTTATTTTTTTTTTATTTATTTTTTTTTGTTTTTTTTTTTTTTATAATCCTATATATATGCTTGTCTGTTTTTTTTCTTTTTTTATTATATATATTTTTTATTTTATAAAATATAATTATTTTTTTAATCTTCTACTTTCTTTTTTTAATCTTGTTTTTTTTTTTGTTTTGTTAAATTTATTTAATATAATTTTTATTTTGTAAAACCTGAATTTACTTAAGTAAATTATAAGAATAGTAGTATTATTGTTATTATTAAGAAATTATAATTTATTTTATAAATTAGATATCTTTAATCTATACAACCTAATAATTATATATAATATTAAAAAAAATCTTAATAATCTTTTTAATAATAATATTTTAGTATAAAAAAATCTTAATATCTTATCTAATAGATGCTGATTTTTATAAGATAATATTAATTTTTATAGGATAATGCTGATTTTTATAAAACAATACTAACTAAACTAAAAATAAATAAAAAAATATTATAGAAAATTCTTGATATATAAAAAAAAGCTATATCTAGTATCTTAGTATATTATATTTTTTTTAATAATAAATATTTTACTAATATATTATTATTTTTTAATTCCTGATTTTTGGCTTTTAGAGATATTTGATTCTAGACCTTTCCTATAGGTCGAAGTTCTGGTTTATGAGACAACTATTATATATATAATTTAAAGATTTATATATTTAACTATTAAATAATATTAAATTAGGATTAATAATTATAATAATATTATTATTATAGCTAATAAATATAATATTATTATTATTATTATTATTAATATTAATATAATTTTTTTTTTATAATTTTAATTTTAATATTTTTAATATATAAAATATTATCTTTAGATATAATAAAAAGAAAGTATTTATTAAATTTTATATTACTATATAACAAATTATTATAAATTAAATTAATTAAAATATAATATATAATAATTAATTAAACCTATAAATATAACTTTAGTATTTATATATTTAATTTATTTTTATATATTTATATAATTTTAAGTATTTATTTATATTAATTACTTATTAAATAATATATTAACTACAATTTAAATTTTTAAAAAAATTATAATAATATATTTATTTATAGATTCTATCTATATATATACTAATTAATATAAATTTATATAATTTATTAATAATTTTATTTTTTATTATTAATATTTTTTTAATTTTATTTAGATTTTATAAATAGGCTGGTTTTATATTTATTTTTTTATATTAATATCTAATTTTATAATTGTTAATTCTAAAAAATAAAAAAACTATATTTTTTTTATAAAATCTCTTAATATTTAATATAAATATACTTATTTTTATTATTAAAAATATAAATATAAAAAAATAATTTTAAAGGTTTTTTAATTTTATTTTAAATTAGATTTTAAATATTATTCTAGTATATTTTATATTTAAAATTATAAATATTATAAATAAAATAAATTTAATTTAAAATATAATTAAATTTTATATATTAAAAATAAATTTTTATTAATAAATATATAAATATTAAAATAAAGTTAAATAGAACTTAGATAAATAATAATTATTTATATAAAAACTAATTATTAAAAGGTTTTAAAATATTAAATTTAAATATAATTTTAATGTATTAAAATTAATAAAAATTATATTTTTATAAAATAATAATTTAAATTTCTAATATCTACTATTTATTTTAAAATATATCTTAAAAAAAATTTAACTATAATAGATTAAAATAAATATTAATAAAAATATTAAGAAATTAAAAATTAATTTATATAAGATTTTATTAAAAATAAAAAAAAGATATAGTTTAGTATAGAATATTAAAATAAATAAAAAAATAAAATTCTTTTATATTTAATATATTTTATATTAATTTTTTTATATTATATTAGTTTTTGATTATATTATATTACTAATATTTAATACTTTAATATTATTATAACTGATTATATAAAAATTATATTTTTAATTAAAGGTAGTTATTATAATAAATTTATATATTAATCTAAATAAAGTTTTATCTTTAATTTATTAAATAATTTTAATTTAAAATATATTAATTAAATTAATATAGATAATTTTATCTTAATTATTCCAAAAAAAATTTTTAAAAAAAAATATAAAGATAAATAGATATTTTTAGATATTAATAATAAAATTTTAATTAATTATTATATTCTGATAATCATAAATATTATTTTAGATAATAAGGTTAAAAATAATTTAATTAAATTTTTCTTAATCTTAACTAAAACTAAAAAGTAGATTAAATTTATTAATAAATTTATTTAATTTTTTATTATAATTTTTATATATTAATATTATACTTAGTTATTTTTACTAAAACTAAAACAAAATAATATTATATAATTTAATTATCTAAGAATAAAAATAAAATTAAAATAAAATTTAATATTATAAAAAAAGAAATTTTTTAAAATAAAAAAATTTAAAAGTACTTAAAAAATTATATTATTAATACTATTAACTTAGATAATATAATTTAAATTAAACATAATAAAAAATTTAATTTATATAAATAAAATAAATATAAAATTTTCTTAATATTTTTTATTAATTATATTAATACTTATTAATAAGATAAATAAATAAAGAAAGTTTGATATTATTATCAAGATCTAAAATAAATAAATTTATATTTTTAAATATTTTTATTAAAAATATAAATATTCTAGGATTATTATATTATTATAAAAATTTTTTTATATATTAAAATTAATATTAATTTTAGAACTACTTTTAATAACATCTTTAATACAACCAAAAACATCAATAATAATAATTAAAATATTTTAAAAAAAATATAAAAAATAATTAATATTTAATTTATCTATTATTACTTCCCCGTAGGTCGAAGTTCTGGTTTACGAGACAATATTTATTATATTATCTTTAAAAAATAAAATAATTAAGATATTAAATAGAATTAATCTTTTTAAACTAAAATTTATATTTATTTAAAAAAAATTTATATACTAAAAAAACTTTTTAGTAGATTTAGAAAATATATTAAAATTATTACTTAAACATAAAAACAAACAAAACTAAAAAACTTAGAAAAATATATAATAAAAAAATTTAAATAAATTATTTTATTTATTATAAAAAAAAGGAAAAAAGAAATAAAAAATAAAGATTACTTAAATTACTAAATTGATAATATTTTATTATATTTTATAAACTTTAATATTAAACTAAGATTAATATTATAATTATAAGTATATTTTAAAATAAATATTATATAAAATTAAAATTTAGAAAGGTATTATATATTCAAATTTAAATTATCTTTTTAAATATACAAAAATAATAAAAAAATATTAAATAAAATATATCTTAATCTTAATTATTAATTTTATAATTTATTTATTATAAAATAGAATTTAATAATAAATCTTTTTAATATATCTACTATTTAGTATATAAAATATTGTTAGAGCATGGGCCCCCTCGGGACTACTAGATAGAGAAGGATATAATATTATACATTATAATATCTAAATAAAATTTTATTAAAACTAATAAATCTTAGGACTACTAGGAAAGTCTCAAAGAAAACTAAAATAATAATTAAGCTATAAACAGACTTTATTTAATAAAAAAAAACATAAAAAAGAAGGATTTATTATTTTAAGAAATCTTAAAACTATTTATAAATATAAATATTAAAAGATTTCTATATTAGATAATTTATAATAGATAAAATTTTATAAAAACTTATTATATATTAAAAAAACTTAATATATATATAAAAATATTTAAAATAATTACTATTTAAAAAGGTTATTAAGTAATTTAGTAAATAATTATATATATTTACTATTAGCTTAAAATCTACTATATTAATATTATATAAATAAATTTATTAAACCTTAATAAACTTATTATATTTTATCTAATTACTTTATTTTTAAATTAGTTAAATTTAAAATTAGTAACTTATACTTTTTTATAATTTTTTAATAAGAAATAATCTATTATTTTTTATAATAAATTTTTAAAAAATTATAGCTTAGAAAGATGTTAAAATTTTTTAAATTAAGATTTTTTGTATATTGATACCTATAAATATAATCTTAAATTTTAATTAAGTATAGAATAAAATTTAAAATATCAAACAATTCTAAAATTTACTTCTTAAATAGATTAAGTAATATTTTAAATAATTCTAAATAATTATAGAAAGTATTATAAAAAATATAGAAAGACTTATTATAAAGATTTTTAAAAAATTATTATAAAAATTTTTAGAAGGTAGTAATTTTTTTTATAAAAATTTTATTAAATATTATAATAAAATATTAAATTTTTTTAATAGAAAAAAATAAAATACAATTATATTTTTATATAAAATAAGATTATACTTTTATATTAATTATACTTTTTTTTATTATAATTTGTAATAAGTTAATTATATATTTATAGTATTATATAAAATAATTTAAAAATAATTAATACTTTTTATAAAATAATAAGATAAAATATATAATAAAAAAAAAAAAAATTTTTTTTAAGAGTTTATAAATTAAAAAAACTTTAAATAGATTATTATAAGATAATTTAATATTATTAATTAAAAAAAAAGTAGTAAATATATTATTTATACTAAAATAAATAAAAAAAATTAAAATTATAAACTATATAATTTAATTTATAATATTATAGAATAAGTTATTAGATTAATATAAAAATATCTTTATATATTTATATTTTAAAAATTTAAAATATAATCTTTAGAAAAATTTATTAATATTATAAAAAACTAAAATATATTATCTAGAAATATTAATAGAATTTTTTAAATAAATTATTAAATTAAAAAACTTTTTTAAAAGATTTTTAAAAAAATATAATTATAATTTATTTTTAAATAAAGTAAAGATTACTTAATAAGTTTTAAATATTAATAAAAATTTTAATTTTAAGTTTATATAAATAAATATAGTAAACTATAATTTATTATTAACTAAAAAAAAAAAAAAAAAATAAATAAATAAATACTTTAACTATAAAAAACTTAGATATAAAAATTAGGATTGTTATTTTTAAAAAAAATATAATTTCCTTTAAAATAATAAGGAAAGATATAAAAAATTTAAAAAATTATTAAAATCCTAAATAAATTAAGTTATAATAAATTATTA
>JAVHNQ010000020.1:0-98135 GCA_036872635.1 Orbilia brochopaga | reverse complement strand
TACTTAATTTATAGTATTTATAATAGTAAAAAAAAATAATATTATATTTAATAAAAAATTTAATTTTTAATATAATTAAAAAATATAATATAGTACTATTTTATAATTATATTTTTATTAATAATAAAGGATATTTATATAGTATATATAAATTATTATTATAAAAAAAGTTAATTTTAATATTTTCTAAATTTAATAAATTTAATATAAATTATTTTTATATAATAGATACTAAGTCTTTTTATTTAAAAAATTTTATTAAAATTAAAAAAATATTTATTATTAAATATTATATTATAAATAAATTATATAAATTTATATCTAAAGATATTTTTATTAATAATATATATAAAATAATAAATAGGTATATTATAATTATATTATTTAATATATAAATAATAATCAACATATTACTAAATTAAATTATTAATTAATAAGAAATTTTAAAAATTATTTAAATATTTTAAAATTAATTATATTTATAGTTATTAAAGCCTTATCTAAAAATAAAACTTTTATAAATTTAATAAATATTAATTAGATTAGCTAAAAATAATCCTTTTTATAAAAATATTTTTATAAATAAAGAATTCTTATTAATATTATTAAAAAATAATATATTATTAAATATTGTTAATTTAATTTTATATATTAATAATTTAAATATAAAAAATACAAAATATAACAAATATACTAATATTAATAAAAAAATAAATAAGATAATAACTAAAAAAAATAACATTAAAACAATTTCTAAAAATAATACTAATAAAATTATAATAAAAATTATTTAAAAATAAATAATTATTAGTATATCTAGCTTATTATTTAATAATATAAACAAAAAAGAAATTATTATAAATATTAAATTAATAAAGAATATTAAATTTATAATAACTTAAGATATTTAGTTTAGAAATATTAAAATTAATACTAATAATAATCTTAATATGATTAATATTATTAATATTATTAATATTATTAATAATCTAGCTTTTATTTACTAATCAGATAATAAATAATCTTATTATATATAATATATATATATAAATAAACTTTTATTTCTTAATACAAATACTTAATTTTTTACTAAAATATTTCTTATATTATTTTAAAATAATATTAATAGATATTTTGCTAAAATTTAAAACTATTTTATTTTAAAATTATAATTAAATTATCTAATAAAATATTATAACTATAAATAGATAATCTACCCAAACTTTATTTTTTTTGTATTTAATATATTTCTTTATTAAATAAATAGCTAATAAGTTTATCTATTTATAAAAAGAAAAAATTAGCTAAATATTTAATAAAATTTTAATATATTAATTATTAAAAATTTCTAAAAAATTTATAATAAGATCTTAGAATTAAATAAAATAATAAATCTTATAATTTAAAATTTTATATAAAAAATTATTATTTTAATCAGATATTTGAATAACTTTATTATATTATAAAAAAAAAAAAGATATATATTAATATAAAATTTATAATTAAATATATACCTTTTTTAAATAAAAAGTAGATAATAATATATAAAAAAATATTCTTATTACTATTTAAATATAATTTTTTAGTAGTATAAATTATATTTAATTTATAAAATTTAAATAATTTTTTAGCTTATAAGTTTATAAAAATATTATTAAATTTATTTATTAACTAAGTTATAAAAAAGAAAATTTAATAAATTAATATATTAAATAATCTTCTTATTTTATTAAAATTTTTTTATTTAATATAACTAAGATATTTTTTAAATATTTAATCTAATTATATAATAGTTTAAAAATATTTAAAAATATTAATACTTATTTTAATATAATAAAAATAAATAATAAAAAAATATTATATATATATTATTTAATATAAATCAAAAAAAATTTTAATTTATAAAATATATAAAAAGTTATAATAAATAATCTTAAATATACTTATTAAATTATTAATTTTTTAAAATTAATTAGTTTCTGTTATAGTTTAAATATTAATATAAATTTAAATATTTTAGAATAAAATTTTAATATTAATACTAATTAAAATAATTTATTTAATAAAATAATTAAAATAATAAGTTTAATAAATAAATATAAATATAATACTTTATATTATTAATATAAATAAAAGAGAAATTAATATAGATTTAAAACTTCTTAATTTTTTATTAATAAAAATTTTATAAATAATAAAAAAAATATTAACTTAAAAAAGATTAAAGAATTTATTATTTTATAAAATCTAATTATAATTATAGTAATAAAATATAATTATAATTTTATATTTTTATTTATAAAGATAAAATATCTTATTTTTATATATTATATTATAAATTATATAATTAAAATCTAAAAACTTTTATATTACTTTTATACTATAATATAAGATATTCTCTGTTAATAATTTTATAATAATAAATAAAATAAATTAAATTAGATTATTAATAGTTATTAAAACTTTTTACAAATACTTTTTAATAAATTTAAAATAGTATATAAAATATCTAGCTTAAAAATTATTTCTATAATTATAAATTAATTAAAGAAATATTATAGTAATTAGTTTATTTCTATTATATATTATATTATATATTATAAGATTACCAGGATTTTTAAATTATTATTAGATAATAATAAAAAAAAAGATTTAGAAAATAATAAAAAAGATTTAAAAAAAATAACTTTATAAATAAAATTTTCTAGAATTATATTTAATTAATTTAAAAATTATTGATATTATAATCTAGAGTTGGAGAATCTATATCTTTATAATTATAAATTATTAGTATATAAAATTAATAAAAAAAATAAAAATAACAAGATTACTTTTATAAAAAGATATAGTAAATACCAAAAATTTCTTTAATAAATATTATTTCTAGTTAAAATTAAAATATTTTATTTTTTTAATATAATTTTAATAACTAATTTAGATAATATTACTAAAATTTAAAAATAAAATATAATATTATAAATATTATTTTTAATTAAATTTAATATTTAATAAAACTCTAATAAATTTTTATAAATATTAAAAAAAATCTTATTTTTCAAAATTATAATTATTAATATTAATATTATTTATAAATATTTTATAATTTTATTAAACTTATTTATTTTATAATTATAATTTTACTTTTTTAAATAAAAGATTAGTTAATAAAAAGTAGACTTTAATAATATTTAATAAATATTAAAAAAAGAGTTATTATTTTAAATCTAATTTTATATTTAAAATTTTAAATTTTTAAAAAAATCAAAGCAAAAATATATTAAAAATATATAAAAGATAATAATTATAAATAATAAATCTTAAATTAATAATTATAATAAACAAATTAAAATAGAATATAAACTTAAATATTTAAATCTTTTAAATAATAATTATAAAATAATAACTTAAAAAATCTAAAATATTATATATTTAATTTTAATAAAAATAAATTATAAATTAAATAACTAGACTAATAAAGTTACTATTCTATTTTTATCTATATTTAGATCAATAAAAAATAGTTTTAATATTAAAAATATAAATTTTTTTAACTATAATATAAACAAAAATTATATAAAAAGATAGAAATAATATTATAAAATATTAAAAAATAAAATAAAAAACCTAAAAAAACTATAACCAAATTTATAAATAATAAAAAAATCTTTAATAAAAATAAATTTTAAAAATAGTATTACCTTATTAAAATTATAAAAATAAAATTAATTAAAATATACCTTATCTATTATAAATATATTAAATTTTAATTATAAATAATTTTATATTTTAATAATAGTTACTAAAATAATAAATAAATAATAATATAACTTAAAATAAATTATAATATATTTATTAAAAAAAAAAAAAACTAATAAAACTAGAGTTATATAAATAATTTATTAATTATTTAAATATAAATACTATCTAAATTATTTAAAATTTTATATTTATATTAATACTACAGCTTTTAATATTAAAAAAAATATATTATATAGTTTTTTTAAACTATTTTTTTATAAATAAATAAATAATAACTAAAAAATTAAATAAATTTTTAAGTTTATAACAAACCCTATATTTATAGAAAAATAAAAAGGCAAAGATATATTAATTATTAATAAAATTAATATAATAAAAACCAAAATATTTATATAAATTAATAATATATTATAATATTATTAAAATAATATAAATATACTTAAAAGTTTATTTATCATTTTTTTTATTAAAGATTTTTTTTAATTAAAACTTATAATAAATATACCTTTATATAAATTAAATAAACAAACTATTTAAAAAAGTATCTAAATAATTATAGTTTTAAATATTTAAAAAAATATTAATTATTATATTAACTTTAATTAATAAATATATTAAGTAAATAATACTAACTTTTATAAATTCCTATAAAAATTATAATAAAAAAAAATAATATTATAAAATATATATATTCTATAAAAAAGAATAGAGGAAAGTTATTAAAAAACAACCACCCTTTTTAATTATAGAAAAACCTATATTATTAAAAATAATAATATAAAAAATTATTTTAATTTATAAATAATTTAATAGTTTATAAAATATTATAATAAAGATTTATTTTTCTTTATAAAAAAATATAATTATAAAAAACTATTAACCTTATAGCAGATATTTAAAATAAATAATTTAATATTTAATATATCTAAATTAAAGGTTTTTATATTTGTAAAAAATATACTTCTAATTATAAATCTTAATAATTATCAGAAGATAAGATTAGCTAATAAAATAAAAAAAAAATAATTAATTTTATAATTAATAGAATTTTAAATATTTTTTAAATTATCTCTAAATATTATTTTATATTAAAGCTACTTTTAATAGTATTTATATCCTTTTAAAAAAATAATATATATATAAATAAATTAAAGGCTAGGATTATCTTAATCCTAAAAAAATCTATATTAATTAAACTAAAAATAAAAAAATAATAATAATTATAATTTAAATTATATAATATATTTAATAACCAACTAAAATTTAATTTCTAATAAATTTAAATCTTTTATAATCCAACTTTTATAATTACTATTAATAAAATATAAAAAAAAATATATAAAAAAATAATAATTAATCTAATTATTATAAGATAAAATATATTTATATCTAAATATTTTTAAGCTACTTATATAATACTATCAAAAATTAAAATAATAATTAAACTATTTTTTATTAAAAAATTATTTTTTAAAATATTAATAATAAAATTAAATAAGAAAATATATAATAATAACTAATAAATAATAATATTTAAAAAAGAAACCTTAAAAATAATAGAATTATATATAAAACAGAAATTTACTCAAGATTTTAAGAAATAGTTTTATATTTTATTAATATTAAAGTTATAATCAACAAAAGAAAAACACATAGCAATAATATTATAATTACCTTAATATATAAATTATAATTAAATTTATATATCTTAATTATAATTATAATCAAAATACTAGATATTAATTATAATTATAATTAGAACCCTAGATACCAATTATAATTATAATTAAAACCCTAAATCCTAATTATAATTATAGTCTCAATCTTGATTATTTACTAACTTAATAATAGATAAGTTTTTATATATTTAAATTTATATTATATCTTAAAATATAAAAATATAAATACTTAGATATTATACTTTATTTAGAAAATCCTTATTAAACAGTAAAATATTAATAAATTCTAATAGATTAATTAAAATAATAATATCTAATTCTAAATAATAAGTTATTAATATTATTTTTATAAAAAATTAAAATTATATATTATTATTATTTAACCTTTCTATTCTAGCTATAATTAAATTAATATAAGTTAATATTTTAATTTTAAAAATAAATTAATATTAAAAACTAAACTAAAAAAAATATTTTATTAAAACTATTACTTTTAAATTAATATTTATATTAGTATATCTAGTAATATTTTTATATTTTTTTAATAAAAAATATATATAATTTTTAATTAATTAATATAATAGCTAAGAATATAATATTATTTTTTTAAAATATTAATTTATAATTTAAAATTTTTAATATTAACTTTATTTTTTAAAAGAAATTATAAACTTTTTAACTATTTTATTTTAAAAGCTTATATATTAGCTATTTTAGATTAATAAATTATATAAATATAATTATTATAATTTAGGAGTAAATTTTTTAAATATTAAATATTTAAAATCTATTAATTTAAATATATAATTAAGTATTTTAACTTTTATAAATTATAATAATATAATTTTAATTAGTTAATCTATTTATCTAAAGTTACTTTTATATATAATTTTATAAAAATCTAACAAGATAAAGCTATTTTTAAAAAATAATAATATATTTAAATTTTATAAATTATAGTTTTTAAATTAGAAAGAGTTAGTATTATTATTAATTAAACTAATATTTTTATACTAGTTAATAGCTAATTAATATTTTTATATATAATTATAATAAAAAAAATTATTAAAATAAAGGATTTTTTATTACTATTCTAACTTTCTAAAGCTTAGTTTAGTATAATTAATATTAATATATATTTTTTTAATATAAAATTAAATAATATTAATATACTAAATACTTACTTACTAATTTCTATTGATATTATTTTTTTAAAATTAGTAAAATAAGAAATACTAATATTAATTATAAAAAAGAATAAAAAAACTATAAATATAATATTAATTATAAACTATTAAAAAATATAGAAGTTTTTAATAATATTATCTAACCTAATTTTTTAATAATTTAAAATATTGTTATAAAAAATTAAAAATTTGATATTATCTTTTAAATTATAGTAAATATATATAAAAACTTTATATATATTTATTAATAGATAAAATCTGCTAAAGATATATAAATTCTAATCTAAATATTTAGTTAGAATATAGTATTTTTTAAATTATTAAACTAGATATTACTTTAATATTATTATCTAATTACTAATACAAAATATTAAACTAAATACTAAATTAGTAGAGGATTTATTTTATTTAATCTTAATAATATATTTAAGACTGTTGATATTATTTTAAACAGTATTATTTTTATATAATATAATACTAAAAAATTAAATTTAGGATTGATAATTAGAATATTAATTAATAATAGGTATTTTAAATATTAATAATATTATTTTAGCTAGATAAATTAATATAAAAAAAAGATATTTTAGAATTTAAATATATAGATATAAACAAAAACTTTTTTAATATTGTAAAATTTCTGAAGATAATAACATATCCTAAAAAAATCTATTAGCTCTAAAAATAATAAATATATAATATAAATATTATATTTTAAACTATAATTTAATCCAGAAATCTTGGTTTTATTAAATAATTAATATTATAAATTTTATATTAATAAGAATATTTTAAAACTTAAAACTAAAACTAATTATTAAATTAAGTTAATATGATATATACTAACCTACTTAATTATAATAATTATTTATATAATAATTATAATTATTTAGTACTATACTAATTAAAGACAATTAAATAAAATTCTGTATAAAGATAATAAAATCTATTATTAAATATTTTTTAATATAAATAATTTGTTTTAATAAAACTAAGAAATTAAAAAGATATAATATATCTAAAATTTTTGAAAAACATCTTTCTATTTTAAGAAATATTAAAATAGTAATTAAGAAACTATTAATTTTTTTATTCTAAGTTATTACTAATATACTAATAATAGTAAAAAAAAGTAATTATAAATAATCTTAATAATTTATATAGTTAATATTATTATTATTATAATTATTATCTAACTTATCTATATTTAATAATATAAAAATTTCTCTATTCTTTAGAGCTTTACTACTAAATAATTTACAGATTCTCTAAACAGTTAAACAAACTGTTTAATAGTAACTTTAAAAAATCTTAATATTAATATTATTATAATAATTTAATTTTAATAACCAAATAAGCTATCAAAATATTTTCTTCTAAAAAAAATAAATTATATATAAGAATTTAAATTTTATAATAAAATAAATTTATTTAAATAAGTACCTAGGTATTGGTTTCTAACCACTTTTACACCTATCTAGCAATATAATTATAAATATTTTTTTAAATTTATTTTAATAATAAAATTAACTTTAATTATAAAATAAATATAAATTACTTAGATACTCTTAAAAAAATTCCTATAAACTATTAAAACTAGTTTACTTTATAGTATTAAAAACATATTAAACTTATTAAATTTAATTATTAAATATATTAATTTACTATTAATTATAAATTAGATATTATTTTAAAAATTTATTTTAATAATAAGAAGTATAACTTAAATTAAATATTATCTTATTATTTTTTAATATAATAAAATCTAGAATATCTGATATAATAAGCAGCACAAAACCAGTATAATAGATTATAATTAACTATAATATAATATAATAGACATAATCACAATTAAAATCACAATTAAGATCATAGTTAAGATCACAGTTAGGATCACAATCAAAATCACAAGTATAGTATAGTACAATAGATAAACAATAAAAAGACAATTATAATCACAATTAAAATCACAATTAAGATTATAAATATAGTATAGTACTACTAAATAGATATTCAAAATAATTTCAACTAATATAATATAGTACAATAAATAAGCAATAAAGATCATAGCTTCAATACTAAAATTAAGATAATAATATAATAGATTATTATTAAATAAACATTCAAAATAACTTTAAATAAAATAAGATAATATAAAATATAATAACAATATAAGCAGGACAGGCCAGACAAACAAAAAAAAGATATTCAATTCATTCACAGGCTAATATTAATACTAATAACACTAATAACACCAAATACCAAGAATATCAAGAACACCAAGTTTCAACACAATTTTTTCTAATCATCAGTAGACAAAATTTGGTAGGGTAAAGTTAGGTAGGGAAATTCAACAATAATCCCCTTCTTTTCAGTCAGGCATAGTAACTATTAAAATAAAATATATAACAATAATAATAAATAAACTAATTATTAAAATACTATAATTTAAAAATTAACTAATAGTTTTTTAAAAAAAACTATTAATTAAAATAATATTAATCTTATTAAATATATAATATTAGGATATATAAGTATTAAGAAAGTATTAATATATTATATTTATTATTTATTATTTATTATTTATTATAAATAGTAATTATTGAGTAATAAATATTTATATAATATATAATAATACTATATCTATATTTAAAAAATTATAATAAAATTAATTTTTTTTATAATAATATTATAAAACTAGATCTATTTATATAATCTTATTTATTATATATTATTTAATTTTATAAAGGTTATCTTATATAAATAAATATTCTATATAAAATATTAATTTATAAAATAAGTAAATATAATAATATTATATATATAATATAAAAAAAATGTTTGTATAGATTTTTTAAGTATTATATTATTATTTTATAATACTATTTTTTTTTTATAAAAATTAATAGTATACTAATTTTAGTATAAATATAATAATATACAATAAAATAATATAGATTTCTTATAAATTATATAATTAAAAATATAATAAAATAAAATTTCTATTTCATTAAATTAAAAGGATTTTTTCTTTCTTTTAATATATTCTTTATATAATATATTTTATTATTTTTAATATATTTATAGATTGTTTTAAAAATTTTTTTATTAATTATTATCTTAATCAAGCTTTCTATATTAAAAAATATAAAAAAAAATCTTAGATTGTATATAAATTTTATAAATTCTTAAATTTTAATTATTAAATAAATTTTTTAATAAATATAAAATATACTTACTATATTTATTAAAATTATAATTATATATTTAAAAATTTTTATAAATTTTTTATATTTTATTAAATACAATTTAATTAATATAATTAATTTTCTAATAATAGACTATATTTTTTATTTCTTAAATAAAATTTATATAAATTTTAAGTTAATAAAAAAAAATTAAATATTAATGTTTTTTAAATATTTAATTATCTTAATATTTTTTATTTAATCTATTAATTAAATTACTAAAATATTATTAAAAATAATTTAATTATAAAAATAACTAAATCTAATAAAATTAAGAACAAAAAATATTTTTTAAAAAAAAATCTACTATTTTAAAAATAAAAACTTTTATAAATAAATTTAAAATAGATTTTTTAATTATTTTAAATTTAGATTTTAATTTTAAAATTTTTCTAATTTCTATTAATAATAATATTAGATTAAATATATAAATATAATATTTTTATTATATTATATATTTAAATATAATTAATATTAATTTATATTATATTATATATATATTTCTAAAAATTATTCTGTAAGTTTTTATTACATAAAAAGAAATAAAATAAATAAGTAATTAATTAATTCTTTTAGATTCTTTCTTTTATTTTTTATTTTTTATTATAGTAATAGTATATCTTCTCTATTTTAATTATTAATAAAAACTAATTTTTAAACTAGTTATTTTATATCTTTATTTTAAAATTAAAATAAATATTAATATTTTAAATAAAATATTTTATTATTAAGGTAATATTTATAAAATTATAAATAAACTTATTTATATTTTAAAAAAAAAAAAAAATTGATATATATATAAATTTTTTATATTTAATAGTTATTATAATATTAAAAAATATTATTTTAAAATAAATAAATTTTTTTAAATTATATTTTTAATTAATTTTATAATTTTCTAATAATCTTTCTAAGTTTTTTTTAAAATTATTATAATTAATTTTACCCTACTTAACAAATATTAAATTTATTAAAATATTATTTAATAAATTTTAATAATATATTATTTTTTAATTACTATAAATCTTCCTTTAATAAATAATTTTTTATTTAATTAAAAATTTATTAACTAATATTTTTAAATTTTTCTTATATTTTAAGATTTTTTTAATTTTATATTTATTATAATCATTTTTTTTTAATTTTTAAATTATTTATTTCTTTTTTAAATTTATTTAATACTAGTTTAAATAAAATAATATAAAATATTTTATAAATTTTTAAATTTCTAAGAATATAAAATTTAAAAAAATATTTATTTAATTTTTTAATTATAATATATAATCTAAGTTTTTAAAAATCAAGTTTTTAATTAAATCTTTTTATTTTAATATTTTTTTATAAATAAGTATATTTTATCTCTTTTTTTTTAAAAAAATACTTTTATTCTTTTTTATTATAATTATAAGCTATAATTTTAGCTATAAAATTTAATTTATTTATTAAATATTTATATAATTTATTTATATTTTTATAATATTTTTTAATTTTAAATATTTTATTTTTTATAAATAATATTAGTTATATAGTTTATAAATTTTATATTTATAATATTTTATAAAATATATAATTTATAATTAAATATTTTAATAAATTATATATAAGTTTTATTATTAATAATAATATTATCTAATTATTCTATATATAATTAAAAAATAATTTAAAATATATTTTAATTATTTAAATTTTTTATTTAAAATTTTATTAATTTAAACTCTTTTTTTAATTACTATATTAAATTTAATATTTAAGATATTTATAATATATTTTTAATATTTATTATTAAATAATAAATTTTTATTATAAATATATTTCTTTTATAATCTATATTAATTAAATATTTATTTATTATAAATTATTAAAAAATTTTCTATTTTTTAAAAATTATTTTAAAATTTAAAGATAATAATCTTAGTTAATTTATAAATTATAATCAAGATTTTATCATAAACCTAATTTATTAAAAAGTTTATTAAAGATAATAATCTTTATATAAAATTATAAATTATAATTTAAAATAATTTAATAAATATTTTATTTAATTATAAATATTTATATAATATATATCTTATTAATTTATTTTTAAGATAAAAGTTATATATTTTAATATATTTCTTAATTTATTATTTTATTTTAAATTAGAAATATTATTATATAATAAATTTTTATATTCTTTCAATTCCTAAATATCTATATATTAATATATTATAATAAAATTGTAGGATTTCTTATTACAATTTTTTATTTAATATATAAAAAAAATATTTAAAAAAAATATATTTATTTTTTAAAATAAATAATATAATAATTTCTTTAAAATTCTAAAATATTCTTTTAACTATTACATCTTTTTAGTAATTTTTTTTTAGTTTTATAATTATTTTAAATTTAACTTTATAAATAATAAAATTAAATTCTTTATTAATAATAATAATAATTTTTTATTATTTTAAAATTACTTCTTTATTTACAAAAATATTTTTTATTAAATTAAATTATTAATTAATAATATTAACTCTAATATTTTCTTTTTTTTTAAAATAAATAATTTTTATATTATATTTATTAAAGGTTTTTTATTATTTAATTTATTATCTACTAAATTCTTTGGTAGTTAAAAAATAAATAAAATTTTTATAATTTAAAAATATTTTAAATAATTTATTTATTTAGAAATATATTTTTTATTTTTTATAAATATATAAAATAGCTATAAGTTTTTTATTATATATAAAATATTTTATTTTAATAATATTAAATTTATAAAATAAATATATAATTAAATATTATTTATTATTTAATAATTTTTATAATAAATAAGTTTTTAAAATTACTATTAAAATATTAATTTTAATTCTTAATAATAATTTACATATATATAGTTTAAAGATTAAAGTTATAGTAAATATTTTCTTTAAAATATTAAAAATATTAATCTATATTTATAATATTTTAAAAATAATATCTTTCTTAATAAATTCTAAAAAAGTAAAAACTAAATAATTATATTATTTAATAAATTTTTTATAGTAATTATAAAATTCTAGAAAAATTTAAACTTTTTTAAATATTTTTAATATAGATTAATCTTATATAGTTTATACCTTCTTTAAGTTTATTTTTATATTATATAAAATTATAATAACTTTTAAAAATTTAATTTTAGTTATTTTAAATTTAAATTTCTCTAACTTAATCTTAAGTTTATATTAATTTAAAATTTTAAATAGTTAATTAATATATTTTTAATATTTAAAAAAATTTTTATTATAAATAAAGATATTATCTAAATATATTATATATATAGTATTAATATATATTTATAAGATATAGTTTATAAATATTTAAAAAGTAATAAACATATTAATTAATCTAAAAAATATAATTAAATATTTAAATAATTTATATTTATATTAAAATATTATTTTCTATTTTTTATTTAATTTAATTTTTATATTATAATAAATATTTATAAAATTAAGTTTAATATATATTTTTATTCTTAATATCTTATTAAAAAATTTACTAATTAATAATAGTAGTTTTTAGTTTTTAATTATAATTATATTAAAATTTTAATAATCAATATAAATTTATAATTTATTTAAATTTTTTTTTTTATAAAAAAAATTAAATATTTTATTAATAAATTAGAAAATTATATATAATTTATTTTTAAATTTTTTTTAATATATTCTTTGAATATCTATACTTCTTAATTAATATATTTATATATAAGTATAAATTTTAGTTAAATTTTTTTTTAAAAAAAATTAAATATATAAATTAATTAATTTATAATAATATTTGATTATTTAGTAATAGTTAAAAAATTTATCTTCTTTTATTTAAAATTTAAATAAAAATTTATATTTTATTAATAGTTTTAATTTTTTTAGCTTATATTTATATTTATTATAAAATTTTATGTTTGTTTTTTAATTAATTCTTAATTTTTTTATTTAAAAAGTATTAAATAAGTTAAAAGATATATTTTTTAAATAATATTTTTTTAAAATATTTATTTTTTATTAATTTTTTAATATTTATATCTATTAAATATAAATTCTTTAGTTTATTAGTTAAGAGTTAAATTATATTTTTATAACTATAATAATTTTAAAATTAAGAAAATATTATTTAATAAATTTAAAATATTAATAATATAAATTTCTATACATTTATTAATTAGGAATTTAATATTAGTTTTATATTTAATTTATTTTAAAATTTTTTATAAAAAGGTTATAATATAATAAAGGTTTTTTTTTTATAAAATAGTAATTAATATTATTTTATTATAATTATAAATATATAACTTTCTTTTACTTTATTATAAATATAAATTTTTTGTTTAATTTAGTTTTTTAATTTAATTAAAAATTTTTAAAATTTATTTTAATTTACTTCTTAAATACCTAAAATATTGCTAATTTTTTATATTTTTATTATTTTTATATATTTTATAATTGTTAAAATATTTATTAAATATTTATTCTATCTTAAAATATATAAGATATTTTAGGTAAAATTTATTTTTCTAATATATATAATTATAATTAACAAGTATAAATATAATTATAAAATAATTATATTTTTTTTATTTTTTAAAAATAAAAAAAATATTAAATATATTAGTTATAATAATATCCAAATTTTAATACTATTTTTTCTTTAAAGATTATATTTATAATAATATTTATTAAAATAATTATACTATTCTTTAAAATTTTTTATAAAATTTAGTATATATATAATAAAAGTTATATTAAGGTAGTTTTTTATTGTTTTTAAGATTTTTTTTTAATTTAAAATTATTATTTTCTCTATAAAATTCTTTTTTATAATTAAGAAGTTTTGGTTTTTTATTATATATATTTTTTTTATTTATCTTAAGTTTTATTTCTTATAAAATTTTTAAATAAATTTATAAAATTTCTAAAATAATTTCTTATTTTATTTTTTTATTTATTATATAAATATATATATAATATTAATTCTAAGTTTTAAAATATTTTTTATAAAATTAATATTCAAAAAATTCAAAAATTTTTTTAAAATATTTATTTTAAATAATATTTTTAATAATAGAAATATTTAAAATAACTTATTTATTTATAATAATAATTATCATATAAATTAAAATATTTATATAGTTAAGTAATTATATTATTTTATTAATATAATTAATATTTTTTATCTTAATAATAAAAAATTTTAATATTTTTAAAATATATTTTTTTATTTTTTAAATTATAAAAACAAAGATTATTATTATTTTTAATATATAATTAATAAATTTTTTATTAATTTATAAAATTTTATTTATAAAGAATAATTATATATTTATAAATTATTTTTTAATAGGGTCTGTATTAGTTTTTAATTTTATTATAAATATAATAATATCTAGTAGAGTTTTAAGATTATTTTTATTAATATTTTTAATATTTTCTTATTTTAATAAATTTATAAATAATTTATTTGTTTATATAAATTATAAATTTATAATTAATATAAGTCTATTATTTATAAAACTAATTATATTATTAAAAAAATATTATAAATAAAAAAAGTTTTTAAATTATAAGATTAATTAGAGCTTGACATTGGTTTGGTTTTTACTCTAAACTGTGATTTGTGTTGTAGTAAAAACCGAAAACTGAACCAAACTGAAAACCAAAATCCAAGTGTTTTGGTTTAAGAGTGTTAAACTGAAAACCAGTTTTCAGTTTGGGTCACATAAACTTTAGTTTTTGGTTTATTTATTTTTTTTAAAAAATTTAAGTAAACACCTTTTAATAAATACTACTAATAGAATAACAGCTAAAAATGTTAATAACTTCTTAATTATTATATATAAAATTATCAAAAAAATATAATTAAATAATAATAATCTTAATTAATAATTATATAAAAAAAAATTAATTTTTTTTTTAATTATTTTATATTAAAAAATTTAAAAATAATTTAAAAAAAATTAAAAATATTAATTAAAAAAATTTTAAAAAATATATTAAAATAATTTAATTTTTAATTATAATTAATATAAAAAAATTATAATTTTATAATTAATATTAATGATTTTAAATGCTTTTAAAAATATTTTTTTTAAAAAAGTAGGGCTAAATTCGCTTAAATTTTTTTAAATTAATTAAGCGAAAAAACCACATTAAAATTAACAATCTAAATATATATAATATTACGTAATATAATTATTTTTTTTATTTTTTTATATAATTTTTAATAAATATATATATATTTTTTTATAATTTTATATTAAATATTAAATTAATTATAATTTTTTGAATTTTTTATATTAATTTTAGAAGAAAATTTGGATTTTCAAAATTCAGATTTTCAGATTTTCAAAATCCAAAATTTTTTTTTGACAAAAAGTGCTAAATTTTTTTAAAAAATTATAACTAGAAGGCTGTGCAGCGGCACTTAAACCTAACTGAAAACTGCTATTATATTACTGCTGCTGTTATAATTACTGCTATAATTACTACTATAGCTACTATTATAGCTATTATTATAATTATTATTATATATAATTACTATCTTTATATAATATTATTGTTATATTTGTTAAAATTTTTCTAATTAAGTTTTTACTTAGTTGAAAATATTTGTATTTAATTTTTTACCTTTATAATTATAGCTTATAAAAGAATAATAAAGTTTATTTATAAATTTTATATTAAATAATTATATTTTTTATCTTATTTATTGTTATGGGGGTTTTTAATATTAATATTAATTTTAATTTTTTTTAATTGTAATAATTAAGATATTACTATTATAATATTAATTATATAAATATATATTAAAAGATAATATAAATATTATAGATTAATAGGACAGTAATATAAATAACTTAATTAAATAAAATCTTTTAAATATTAATAATTAAATAAATATTAGCTAAAATATTATAATTAAAAATAATAAATAATTTAAATAAGTAATTTATATTAAAATATTTATATTTATTAATTTATTTTTTAATATTATTTATAAAGATATTTGTATTAATTATTTTAAAAATACTAATTTTGGAATATTTTTAAAATAATTATATATACTAGGGTTTTATATTAATATTATAATATTTTAGATATTTAATTTAAATAAAGTATATATTTAAATTATTGTTTTTTTTATTAGTTTTAAAAAATAGAAAGATTATATTATATTTATAAATATTTTTTAAATATAAATTTAAAATATAAGTTAATATACTTAATTACTTAATATTATATAATTAATAATATTTTAATAATATTAATATAATTTTAGATTCTTGATATTATAATTTATAAGTTTTTTAGATTAAATATTTAAGTAGATATTTAAAAATTTAGGTATTAAAATTAAATAATTTTTTATAGGTTTTATTTAAGATTTTATATTTACTAGATTTTAGATTTATATCTTTTAAATAAAAAATATTTTTTATATTAATTATATTAAATAAAAATATATATTATTATTTTTTAATATTCTAGTATTGATTATATTAATAATAAAATTTATATTCTTTATTACTAAATTAAGTTTAGTTTGAAAAAAATATTTTTTAAAAAAAATTATTTATATTATTACTACTATTATTAAGACTTAGTAGTATAAAAAAAATAATAAAAATAAAAAAAATATCTTTTATCTTTTTTTATTTAATATATATAATAAAAAGATTAAAGTAATAATATTTTTTAATTTTTAGATATTATAATTTAATAGCTAATTTCTATTTTAAAAGTTTTTAGAATAAAAATAAATTATAAATTATTTTATATATAATAATATTTTAAAAATATTATTTTATTATATTTAGAATAATTTTAAGGAAACTATAATTAAAAAATTAAATAATATATATACTACTAATATTTTAAAAATTATTTATTATAAAACAAAGTATTTACTAAATAGCCCTATTTAAATTAAACTTTTATTATAAAATATAAAGAAGTCTTTAAATAAAATTAAAAACCACTATAATACTACTATAAAATATTTTAAATAATAAATAAAATAATTAAAATTATTAAAAACTAAGTATTTATAATATATAATAAATATAACTAAATATTTTAATATATAGAATTAATTAATTAATAATTTAATTAAAAATTATAATGAATTAATATAAATAATTATTATCTTTAAAAAAACTTTGTTATATTAATTAATAAAATAATAAATTAAAAATAGTATTAACATTTTTAGTTTATAATATAAGAAAATATATTTTATATATACTATCTTTAAGAAAGAGAGATTTTTATATAACAATAAAACAACACAATAAATTATATTAAATTATATTAATTATCTTTTTAAATTTTTATATAAATATAACTTATTTTAGTTATTAATAATAGTAATTAAGGTTGGAGAAATTATTATATTATCTTTTTTTAATATTAGAATAATAGAAGAATTTGAATAAATATAAAAAATATTAATAATATTAAGGTTAATTAAATAGTTAGATATTTAATAAATAACTAAATATAAATAATTCTAAATAAAAATACTTAGATATTATTAAAAATTAATTTATATATAATTTATTATATGTTTTAATTTTTCAAATATTTATATTTAGAATCTAAGGCAATAACCTTTATATTAATTAAATATATAGTTTTTTATATTTATTAAATATATTATATTAATAGTAATATTTTTTAAATTATTTTAAATATATATATTTAAAACTAATAATTATTATCTTATTCTATTAATTAAGATATTATTTATTATTTAAATTAATTAAATATATTTTCTTAATTAGTTTATAATTTAAATATCAATAATAAACTACTTAAATATTTTATTTTAAAGATTAAAATCAAATCTATTTTTGTTAATATTTAAATAAAGCTATATAAATAAAATTAACTAAAATTAAACTAAATTAATATTTAAATAAAAAATATAAATATAAAATATTTTTAATTAGTCTTAATAAAGAAATTCTTTTTTTGTTTTTATTTTTTTTTTTAATTAAGTATATATTATTTTTAATTTATTTAAATTTTTTAATAATTTTTATTTATTATTATATTTTAATATTTTCTACTTAATAAGATATATTTCTGGTTTTTATTATCTATTATATTTAATTTATATAAATTATTATCTATTTTAAAATATTTAAAAGCTATTAATAGTCATTGATATCAAATATATATCTGATTTTTAATATAATTTTTTCTATTTTATATTTTTTGTTAGCTAAATAAATTTATTTAAAAGTAGCAAATCTGCTTAAAAATAGATAATATTTTGTTTAATATTTTAAAAACAAATTTAGATACCCAACAATTTAAAAATAATATTAAGATTATATAAAAAATTTTTTTTAATTATTATTAAAAAAAATTTTAATAGAGAATTATTATATACTTAAAAGTTAAACTAAATACTATTTTAGTAATATTAATTAGATTAGGTAAAATAAAGTCATATTATATATCAATATTTAAATTTCCAAGCAAGATAACTATTATTTTTATATTATTTAATTAATTAATTATTAATTTAACTTGAATTTTTTTTAACTATAAACTTTCAACTATTATTTTTTTTTTTAGATAAAATAATCCCAACCTAACTTATAATATTACTATTAATAAATATTAGTTAATATTTATTGATTTTAATAATATTTAATTATTATATATTATTTTTTATTAATTAATAATATAGTATTAAAAAAACTTTATAAACTAAATTAAATATATAATTATTAAAAAATACTATCTTCTTTTTTTATCTTAATACTAAATATAAAAAAAGTGATAGAAAATATTTAATATTTAATTATTATTTTTTTAATTAAATATTATTATTATTTTAAGTATTTTTAACCCAGATTAACTATTATTACTTTTTAATATATTAAGGTTAATAGATTATTAATATATTATAAAAAAAATTAATTATAATTAATTAAATTTATTTTATACTATAATATAATTTTAATCTAGTTTTTATTATTATTAATAACTAAATTTTCTATTATTTTTATAAAATAATATTTGTATTTTAGATATAGATTTAATATTTATAATAATTATATTTATAAAGAATTAATATTATTACTAAAAAACTATATAAATATTCTAATTATTATTACTAAGTTAGATTTATAAAAAACTATTAATAACTAATACTATTAATTTATAAGTAGATTAAAGAATCTAGGTATAAAAAATCTTTATAAAATATTATAATAATATATTAATATTATAAAAATTATTTATTTATAATAATATTTAAATTAGAATTTATAAAATAATATTTATCTTAACTAGATTATTAATTAGTATTAATATCTAATTAATTAAATTTATAATTTAATAAAATATATTAAAAATCTTTAACAAATTAAAAAACTACTACAAGTTTATACAATAATTTAATAAAATTAGAAAAAAAAAGAATTACTATAATTTCTATTTAATTTTTATAGAAACAGGTATTTTGTAGTATACTTAAAAGAATAATAGTTAATTTTAATACAAAAGTATATAATATATTAAAAAATAAAAAAGCTAAAAAATTTATAAACCTTTTTTAAAAAAATTAAAATAATTATTTATATATATATTAGATTCTAATTTATTAGATTAAGATAATTTAAAAAATATTAAATAATAGTATTAATTATTAAATAAATATAAAAAAAAATATATATTTTACTAATATAATAACCTAAAATTTTTTAAATATAATAAATTAAATATTTATTATAATCTAGATTTTATATAAAATTTTATTATAAAATTATATAAAAAATATCTATAATATAAACTAATATTATTTTTAATAATTAAAAATTATATTTTACAAAAAAAGTTTTAATATTAGATCTTATATAATATTTTTTAATTTTAAGATTTAATATAAATTATTTTTATTATAATAGTTTATAATTATATTATTTTATTATATTATTATATATACTTATTTATTAAATTTAATATATCTTTTTCTAATTTTTATATCTATTTATTATTTAAATATATTTTATTACCTAGTTTTATAATCAATATATCAAAAAAAAGTTTCTAAATAAAAAATAACCTAACTATTAATTTAACTTTTAAAAATAAAATATAAATAGCTTAAAAATATTTTATTTTAAATATATTCTATTATTTATTAACTAAATTAATAGTTATCTAATTATAGATTTTTTTTTATATTTTATTAATAATAATAATAAAAATAAGACTATAAAAAACTTAAATTTATTAAAATTAGATATTTTATTAATTATTAAATATATTAAAAAATTATATATACTATTATATTTTAGTTTTCAAAATAACTATAAAAAATTATTTAAATATTAATATAATTCTAATATCAAAACCTTCTAAATATATCTTCTAATTTTTAAATTTTATTAGAATTATAAAAAATAGTTTTATAATAAAAAAATATTTAGATACAACTTAAAATATAATAAATAATATATTAATAATAAAATTAATTATATAATTTTCTAAATTATTAATTAAGCTTATCTTTTTATAATTATTTATATTCAAAATTAAAAATATATTTTTAATAAAAATAAATATTTTTAAATTATAAGTATTACTAATAAAATCACTAGCTTTTAATATATATTATAAAATAAACAATAATTTATAATAATATTTTATTATAAAAAAAAATAAATCTTTATTATAATATTTTACAAATTATTAAGTTATTTTTAAATTTAAATAATCCCAAATACTATTATTTCTAATAATATATATTAAAAATATACTAAAAATATTACTACTAGAGTTAATATTTATTAAAATAAGATTAATATTTAAATTAGTATTTATTTTTTAATTAATATTATTTATTTATTAATATTCTTTATTTTTTATTATAAATTATATATATTTTCTACTATTAACTATTTTTATTATAGTTATTAAAAAAATTTATAAAATTTAATATTATTAATTTATTTTATTAAGATTTATATACTAATTAATATTATTCTAGATATTTTGTATAATAATAGTTTATATATCTTAGTTAAATAATTTATTTTTAAGATTATATAAAAAAATATCTAGAATTAGTTTTAATTAATATAGATTTTTAATAAAAAAAATAATTAGTAAATTATTAAATAGTTTATTTATTTTATAATATTATTAAAAAGTTTTGTTAATTTATATAAGAATTTTTCTATTAACTATATTAATTTTATTAATAATTAATATATCTTTATTTTTCTATTTTTATATTAATATTACTGTAGTTAAAAATTTAATAATATTAGTTTTTTTAATCTCTCTATTATTATCAATATTATTTTAATTTTTAATATAAAGACTTAAAGAGCTATATAATATTTTTCTTTTAATATTAAAAATAGCAGTATTAATATAAATATAAAACTTTAATCAATCTAAATATTATTTATATTTAAAAATAGTCTATATTGCTTAAATAATTTTTGTTTTCTTAATACCACCTTCACCAAATAAATACATAATAATCTAATTTTATTTAAAATATAATTTATTTATAATTTTAACTATTACTATTATTACTATACTTTATTTATAATTAAAACTTAATAATTAGATTATAGAAAAAATATAATTAATTTAATTTATATTTTAAATCTTTATTAATATTATCTTATTAATTATAACACTAATAAATTATTCTTCAATATTTATTTATAAATCTAGTTTTTATATTTTATTTTTTATAATTTTAAAATAATATTTTTAGTTATTTAAATCATATTTCTTAATATTATAGCTAAAAAAATTTATTTTATTTATATTAAAATCTTCTTTTATTAATATTAAAATAATATTTTTTAAGGAAATTATTTTAGTATTAATTTAATCTTAAAATTTATAACTTATTTCTATTAATACTAAATATATAGTAGTTTAGATTTTTTATATATTTATCTTATATTTCTATTCTAAACTGTTTAAATATTTATATTTATATTTAACTTATTCAGTTTATTTATATTAATTATTAAACTAAGATTTATTATTTATAGCTATTAATTACTAAATATTTTTAATTTATTCTTACTATAATTTTTTAATAGTTTAAAATTATCTAAATAAAACTGGATTTGTATAGAGAATTTTTTTTTTAATATTTATTAAATATTATTAAAATTAATTTTTTATTATCTTAATTTCTCTTTATATATATATAGCTATAATCAAGGAATAAATAAACCTAATAAAATAATAAAATATCTAAAAACTAAATTAACATTAAGTTATTTTAATATTATATTATTATAATAATAATAATTTTACCTCTATACTTTTATACTATCTTTTAAATCTATTATAAAAATAGTATTAAAGAAGTAGAAAGTTTTTATTTTAAATATTAAAAATATTTATTATAGAAATTTATAATATTTATTATATTATTTTTTAAAGTTAATTTTATTATTTTTATCTTTCTTACTTATTTTATATACTATTAATTTATAATTATATAAGTAAAGCTTTTAAAACTCTAATTTATAATATTTATAATTTTTTAATTAATTAAAGGCAATTTTAAAAAACTTAATTTAAAATAATATTTTATTAAAATTTTTAATATTATATTTTATCTTATTTTTATTTAATAACTAAAAAATCTTTATAATTTTATAGTAAATAATATAGTAGATAATAAAAATAAATTAATTACTAGAATATCTTTTAAATTTATTTATAATTATAGAAATTATTTTAAATCTTAAGATTTTTTAAGCAATATTAAGATAATTATATAACTTTTATAAAAAACTATAATTCTTCTTAAAAACATTTATTAATATTTATATCTTAAGATTAAATTTATTATTTATTTTAACTTAATATTCTTAGAATTAATATTATAAAATATAATAACATAGTTATAATAAAATAATTTCTAAATTTTTATTATATAATTTATAATATAATAAATAAAAACAAGATACTTTATCTTAATAAATAAAAATAAAATATTATAATTATATCTTATAGTAATTATAATAATTAGATTCTAAAAATTTATATATTATTTTTTTCTCTAGATATTAATATTATTTTACTTATTTACAAAACTTATTTTAATAAAAAGCTAAAAAATACCAAAATAATACTAATCTCTTTCTTATTTATAATAATAATAATTATTATTATGTTAATATTTATTAACTAACCCTACTATTTAAACCTTTTTATCTAGTATATTAATATTAATATTATCACTAATCTTAAAATCATATTCTAATAAATTAGATATTTTATATAAATTTAAATCTAAACTATAATTAATCAAACTATAATTAAAATAAATCAACTCCAAAAAATTAATAATTTTTTAAATATATTAAAAATTAACTATTATATTATATTTAATATATTAGAGATTAATATTACCTTTAAACCAAACCAAATAATATATATATAAAATACCTCTCCTATTAATTTCTATAATTCTAAAATAAGTATTAATATTATTAAAAATACCTAATCCCTCATACAAACACATTAAACATTTAAAAAAAATTTTAATTATAAGATAAAAGAACTTTGTAAATACTACTAAATTATTTAAAATATTTATTTACTATATTTTATATTTAATATTTTTATCTACTAATAAATCTAATAATATATTTATTAACTTATAAACTAATAGACTACTTAAGTCTTAAAAATTAAAAATTATCTATATTACAAAAAGACTATACTTAAAAAAAAGTAAAAATATTTTATAATATATAATTATTTATCTTTTACTAAAAAAAAAAATATACCTAATTAATATAATAATCTTCTATATTAAAATTTAAATAATTAGATTAAAGACTTTGTCAATCTACTAAATTTTATTTTAAGTAATTTAAAAATTCTTAAAAATCAAAGCATTAAAATTATATTAAATACTAAACTAATCTTTCTTTTTTATTAATAAAAAACACTATCTATTATTCCACTAACATAATAAAATATTAAAAACTAAAAAAATAAAAAATAAATAAACTATCTATCTTTTATTATAATACCTTAACAAGTAATTTAATTATAATTTTAAAATAATTTACTTTTAAATACTAGCTAAATAACCCTCAGTTTTATTCTAAAAAAAAATTAAGAATATTTTAATAAAATATTTTATAATATCAAAAAATAACAAATTATTTAAATATATATATTATAAATAATAACTCTACTAATTATTAAATATAAATATAATTATAGATTCTTAAGTATTTTTAATAGGATTATATTCCCAAGAAACATTATTTTGTATTATTAAAACTTTAATATTTTTAATTAATTAAGTTTTAATAACAGTATCTTCTTTATCAATATCATCAAACAAAAAGTTAAATATATAAAAAATTAAGTAACTAATAACAAGCAAAATATTATTTAAATTATTATTTTTAAAAATATTTTTATTTAAATTAATATAACTACTTTTTTCAGTACTTTCTACTTATAAATTATTAATATATAAAATTATCTTGATAATTTTCTTAGATATATCATCTTCTAATAATATTAATAAGAAGTTATTATTAATAATAATATTTTTATAAAAAAGATTATTTTTAACTAAACTAATTAGTACTTATCTGATTTATAATAATTTAACTCTTAAGTATAACTTTAAAATTTATAAATATAACTTATTCTAAAATATTTAAATAATTTTAAAAATCTTATATTAGTTGATTAACTATTTAAACAAAATATTTATAATTATTTAAATATTAAATAGTATTATTATAATATAACTACCTATTAATCAGTATATATTATTAGTAAATATCTTTTTAAAAATAAATTTATATAATTTATTAATAATATAATTTTATATAATTAATATTTCCTTTACTTTACTAAAATTATTTAAATAAAATAATTTAGAATTAAGTAATTATAAACTATAATAATAATTAATATTAAAATTATTAAATTTAAAAAACACTAGAATTAACTTCTTTTATAAAAATATATTATAATTATTATATAAATATCTTTTCTTATCTTAAATAATATAGATATAAAATAGATCTAAGTTATAGTATATAATAGATTTAAAGATTAAATTATTAATTATAATAATTATTATATTATTTATTAACTTTTAAATACTATATATTAAATAAGTTTGATCTGGAATATTATTAAAACTAATAAACTTAAACTAATTTTTAAATAATAATTAAAATTTAATATAACCAGACAAAAATAAAAATTAGACAAATATTTTTTATTTATTTTTAAACTAATTCTCAAATAGCTTTAATACAGGGAATATACTATTAAAAATTAATAATATATATTAATCAACTCTTTCTATTAAATCAGATTATACCTATTTAAAGTAAGTATTTATTTAAATACTTAGTATTTATAATTTAGATAACTTATCTATTTTAAAAACTATAATATTAAATTATATTTAATATTACTTCCTGACTTTATTAATAAACATTTATTTAATTAGATATCAAAATAAAAAGTAAAAAATAAAAGTTAGAAATAAAGTAATAAAACAATCATAAAATATCAATACTAGTAAATTATAAGAAAAAAAAAGAAAAATAAAAAAAAATAAAAAAATAAAAAAGAATAAGAAAATATATATACACATATATATATTTATATAATAAAATAAATTTATAGCTAAGTATACTAAAAATACAATCAACAATATATTAATTTTAGTATAATAATAAAGATATTTAAATATAAAATTTTAATATAATATAAATAATAACTTTTCTTCTTTTTTCTACTTTTCTTTATATTATAACCCCAAGTTTTTACTAAAGATTATTTATTCTTTATTTTTTTTATATTATTTTTATTATATAAAGCTTTTAACTAAATATATTTTTTTTTAAAAAAATATAATTATAACAGATTTTTTAAAGCTATAAAAAATATAAAAAATATTATTAATATTTTAAATTTTTTTATAGATATTATTAATAATAATAATAATATTATTATAATAATTTTAATTAAGTTATATACCAAATCTTTCTATAATTATAAAAAAACAAATAATATTAAAAAACAGAAAATTATAATTAATTTTTTAAATAATAATATTATAACTACTTTAATTAAATCTTATTATAAGATTAGTAAAGGTAAGTATACTAATATTATAAAATAAATAGTAAAAAATATAAAACTTTTTAATAAAGATAAATTTTTAATTATTATAGATAAATTTTAAACTTATATTATCTTTTTTTATAAAACCAAATCCAAGTAAATTATTATTTTTAAAAAATTTAATAATAAGTTAATAGATTTTAATAATTTTAATAAATTTATTATTATTTTAACCAAAAAATTCAAAATACTTAAAAGTATTTAATAACTTATTAAAAATATTTTTAATTTAAACTTATTATTTAATTTATTATTAAAAAATAATTATATAGTTAAGATTCTTATTAAAAATAAATTTCAAAATATTAATATTTTTTAAAATATTTTATTAATTTTTTATTTTAAAGGGAATAATTATTTTATTAATAAAAAAAAAAAGTTTAATAATTTTTAAAAAAATAAATTAAAATTTTAAATCTAAATATTATATATCCTTTAATATTTTAATTAATATATTATAATAAAAAGGAAAATATTTAAAAATAAAATTATAAATATAATTATTAAGACTAAGTTTAAAATATTTATTTTAAAATAATATATTGAGGGTATTAAAAACCTAATAAAAATTAAAAACAAACAAAAATATTTAATTAATATATATTAAAATTAAGATTTTAATAGTTTTAAATACTAATATTAATATTATATTATAACTATACTAATAATTAAAAAACTAGAATTTTATAATATAGGTTTTAATAATAAAGAAAATACTAATTTAAAAAATTTAACTAAAATTATTACAAAATAAAAAAAATTAATTAAATACATTATAAACACTACAATTTCTGATAAAATCAGATAAATCTATTATAATAATATTTATTAATTATAATAAAAAGAGAATTAAGATAATTTTTATATATTTTTTATTATATAGATTAATAACTATAATTTTAATAAATTTATATTTTATTAAAAATTTATAGTAAATTTTAAGTTTAATTTAAAACAATATAATACTTTCTATAAAATATATTAAAAGTATAAAAATAAAAATATTAATACTTTTTTTAAAAAAAATATATTATATATTCAAGCTTCTATTAAAAGGCAAATAATATATAATTATATCTATAATATAATTAAAAATATTAATAAAAGTATTATTATTAATTAATAAATATATTATACTAATAAAATCTTACTAAATATTCTTATAATTATTTTTATAGAATTAAAAATCTATTAAATTAATAATAAAAATTATATTTTATTCAATAAAAAAAAAAAACTTTAGTATAAAATTATTACCAAACTTTTTAATATTTATATTTTAGAAAAGATTAAAATTTTCTTTTTTAATCTTTTAATAATATTCTAAAATAGATAGATTGCTTTTTAAGCTTATATAATTTATTTAATATAGATTTAATTCCCTCCCTTTTTTTTATTTATAATAATTTTCTTTTTTTTTTTTTTTTTTTTTTTTTTTTTTTTCTTTGTTTTTTTCTTTTTTATTAACTATTTTCTTTTTTCTTTTTTTCCTTTTTTCTAAATATTGTTTGTTTTTTTTGATAATTAATATATTATATAATATTTTAATTATTATATTTATCAAACAGATATTATATATATAATCACATATTTTTATTTATATTTTTTATTATAAGATAAAAGATAAAAATATAATTTTATCATATAATTTTAATTATAGATATTAAAAAAATTAAATATAAAATATTTTTATTTAAAAATAATTCTTAAATAAATATAAATACTAATATTAATTCTAAGAAATCAAGAAATTTCTTTAAAATTTTATTTTTAATTAATAATAAAGTATTAATAATATTAAATATATTAATAAATATTATAATATTTAAATTAAACTACTAATAAATTAACACTATTTTAATAATAAATTAAAACCAAATATCTCTAATATTTAATTAGTTTATATTAATTATAATCAAATTAAATTATCTTTATTTACTAGTATAATTTACTTTTTAATCTTAAAGCTTTAATAATAATAAATATTTAGTCAAAATAATAATTTTAAAATTTATATTAATATTTTTATATATTGAGATATTTTTATTTATTTTTATAGATAAACTATATATATATTTCTTAATTAATTAATATAATAATTATAATTATAGAATTATTTCTATAAACTATTAACTCATAATTTAGAACCCCTAATATTAATTTTATTTTTTTAAAACAATTATAAATTTTTTTACTATTTCATTTTAAAAACTTATATAATATTTATTTTAAATAAAAATATTATATAAATATAAATATTATAATTTAGGAGTAAATTCCTTAGTAACTAGATATTTAAAATCTATTAATTTAAAAATATAGTTAAACATTCTTACTTTTATAAATTATAATAATATAATTTTAATAAAATAATTTATCTATCTATAATTACTATTATGTATTATTTTATAATAATCTAATAATATAAACTTATCTTTAAAAAATAAAAGTATATTTAATTTTTATAAAAAAAAATAATTAAGTTTAGATTATATAGCTTTATCAATTAATCTTATTTAAGATTAATAAACAGTTTATATATAATTATAACAAAATAATTTATTTAAGTAAAGAAATATTATTTATAATATTCTTAGGTCAATTTCTTTTACTATAATTTTAAAACAATTAAATATTTTAATACCAATAAATCACATAAAAAAAGATATAAAAATTGATGATATAATATTAAAAATAAATTATTATAAAATATAAAAATTTTTAATAATATTACTTAATTTAATATTATATTTATTAAGAATATTATTATAAAAAGTTAGTAATCTAATATTATTTTTAATACTATAATATATATAAATAAAAATCTTATATATATTTATAAATAAATAAAAAATTTTAAAAATATAAAAATTTTAATTTAATTATTTAGTTAAGATATAGTATTCTTTAAGCTATTAAATTAGATATTATTTTAAAATTATTATTTAATCTCTAATATAGAAAATTAAAATATTAGTTAATTTATTAAAGCTTTTTTTTTACTTATTTATAATAATATACTTAAGATTATTAATATTGTTTTAAATTGAATTATTTTTATAAAATATAATACTAAATAATTAAATTTAAGGTTAATATAAAGAATATTATTTAATAATAGAGATTTAAAATAATTATAATAATACTTAAATTATTTTAATAGAAAAAAGTTATTCTAATATATTTATATAAATATAAGAACCAAGTAATTATTAATATTATAAAGTTTTAAGAGATATTAGTATATTTTGTAACTATAATTTAATCTAAGAATTCTTTTTTTATTATATAGCTAGAATTATAAGATTTATAAATAATAATATATTCTAGAATTTAAAATTAAAACTAGTTATAGAATTTTATAATTATAGTATATACTAGCTAGTTTAATTATAATAATTATTTATATAATAATTATAATTATTTAATATCATCTTAACTAATAATATTTTAATAAAATTATATATATTTATAATAATATTTATAACCAGATACTTTTTAATATAGATAGCTTATTTCAAAGAAACTAAAAAACTAAATAAATATAATATATTAAAAATTTTAGATAGATAATCTTTAGCCTTAAAAAATATTAAAATAATAATTAAAAATCTATTAATTTTTTAATTTTAGGTTATAATATACTAATAATAGTTAGAAGTAATATTTAAAAATAATTAAAATAATAATTTTACAAAATTTTATAAAAATAATCCTTTTTTTAATTAGATTTTAATTTATTATTAAAATCCAATATATTTGATACTAAGTTATTTTTTAGAATACTATAATCAATTTTATTTTTTAAAAGGTTATAGTATTTACTACTAAATATTTTATAAATACCTTAAATTATTAGATAAGTAAATTTATAATATTATTAAAATATTTTAATATTAATTTTATTTTAATTATTTGATTTTAATAATTAGGCTAGATATTATAAAATCTTATTTTAATAAAGATAAATTATTTTAAAAAATTTTAATTTAATAACTAAATAAATTTATTTAAAAAGATAATTAAATATATATTTTTATTTATTATTATATTTATTAAATAATATTAGTATAGTTATTTTTTTAAATCTTCTTTAATAATAAAACCTATTTTAATTAAAAATTAATATAAGATTAATAAAATATTTATAAAAGAATTCTTATATATTATTAAAACCATTATTTTTCATTATATTAAAAACCCACTTAATCCAATTATTTTAATTATTAAATATATTAATTTATTATTAATTATAAACTAAGTATTTTTTTAGAGATTTTTTTTAATATTAAATCATAATATACTTAATATCTAATATATTATTAAAAGGGTGATAACAAGAGCCAACAGTAGAAGTGGTGGTGGTGGTGGTGGTGGTAGTGGTGAAAAGTCATAATAACAGTGGCAGTGGTGAAGAGTCTTGATAATAGTGGTGGTGGTGAAGATTCTTAATAATAGTGGTATAGCTGGTGGTGGTGGTGGTGGTGGTGGTGATGGTGGTGGTGAAGAGTCTCAATAATAGTGGTACAGGTGGTGATGGTGGTAGGTGGTGGTGGTGGTGGTGGTGGTGAAGAGTCACAGCAACAGCGTGGTGGGGGCTGGGGTGGGGAAAGGGAGAACAGGGTGGGGAAAGGGAGAACAATTCTGTTCATCCCTAGGCTAATGTTAAGTCCAGTTATCACCAAATAGAGAAAATAAATCTAAACAAGTTAGAAATACTTAATAAACAACACATTTTTTATAGCCCACTACCAGGCAAAATTTGATAGTAGAGGGTTGGGCTGGGGAGTTCCAACAATAATACCCCTCCTTTTCAGTTGGGCATTAATTTAATATTTAATATAAAATTATAAAAAAAATATATATATTTATTAAAAATTATATAAAAAAATAAAAAAATAATTATATTACGTAATATTATATATATTTAGATTGTTAATTTTAATGTGGTTTTTTCGCTTAATTAATTTAAAAAAATTTAAGCGAATTTAGCCCTACTTTTTTTAAAAAAATATTTTTAAAAGCATTTAAAATCATTAATATTAATTATAAAATTATAATTTTTTTATATTAATTATAATTAAAAATTAAATTATTTTAATATATTTTTTAAAATTTTTTTAATTAATATTTTTAATTTTTTTTAAATTATTTTTAAATTTTTTAATATAAAATAATTAAGAAGTTATTAATATTTTTAACTATTACTCTACTAGTAATGTTTACTTAAAAAAAAAAAAATAAACCAAAAACCAAAGTCCATACAACCCAAACCAAAAATCAGTTTTCGGTTTGATACTCTTAAACTAAAATATATGGACTTTGGTTTTCAGTTCAGTTTGGTTTACACAACACAACAGTTGGTTTTCAGTTTCAGTTAACCATTGTCAAGCTCTAAGATTAATAATATTTTTTTATTATTTTTATTTTATATAGTAATTTATAATATATTTATTTAATTTTATTAAGATTAATTTATCTTATAAATCTTGTTATTTTTATAATAAATTAATTAAAATAATATAAATAATTTTTATAAACTTTTTTTATAAATTTTTATATTTTTTCTAAAATTTTTTATTTAAATTTTATTTATAATAGATATAGACTCTAGGTGTAGGATTATTTTATATTTATTTATTTATTTTATAATTTAAATATAAAAAAATATATTTTTAAATAATTATTCTATTAATTTTTTTAATAATATTTTATTTTTATATTAATTCTATTTTAGGCTAAATTTTTTCTTAGATTTTATTTAAAATCTTATTAAATTTCTTTAATATTAAAATATATTAAATTATTTTAATTTATTTATTATTTTAAGATTTTTTAAAACAATAATTTTTCTTATCTTTATTTTAATAATAATCTTTTTTAAAATATCTAAGTTTATTATAAAAAAATATAAAAGTATATTAAATTTTTATAGTTTTTGTTTTTAATATTAAATAATATTAAAATTTATAAATCTTAAATTATATATCTTATTAAATTTTTATATATTTTATTTAATTTATATTTAATTTTATTAAAATTTCTTAGTATTTTTATTTAAATAATATTTATTAATATTATAATATTTTTTAAAAAATTATCTAATTTTTTATAAATAATAAAAAACATTATTAAATTTAATAATTATATTTTATATTTTATAATATATTATATCCTTCTTAATAAATTTTTATTTAATAATTTTTAATTTAAATTTAAATTTTAATTTTTTTTTAGTTTTATAGAATAAACCTTTATTATTATAATCTATAAATAGTATATATTAATTAAATTATTAAAAAAAAAATTTATAAATTCTATCTATTTAAGTTAGTTTAATTTTTTAAATATTTTTTTAATTTTATTTTTATATCTATATTTCTATTTAAGAAAATTAGTAAATATAAAAAATATTTTAAAAACCTTATTAATTTTTAAAATATTAAATTTTCTATTTTCTTTTATTATATTATTATATATTTTTTTATATATTAAATAAATATTAAAGATAGTTTTTTTAAAATATATTTTTATAAATATAATTTTATACTATTCTATAGAAAATTTATTAAGATAAAAAAAAAAATAATTATTTAATTAATTAAGAAATTAATTAAATTTCTTAAATTATTTTTTATATTTAATTAAATTTTTTATTTTAAATACTTTATTAAATTTTATTAAAAAGATTAAATTTTTAGTTTTTTAATTTTCTAATTCATTAACTAATATAAATTAAAAATTTATAAAAAATAAAATTTTATAAATTATATTAATACTTATTTAAATGTTAGTTAAAATAATTTTAATTTATTTTATTATAATATCAATTTTATATTTTTTAGATATTATTCCATATTTTTTAAATATAATTTTTTTTATATTTTAGATTATTGTTAATATGATTTTTAAATATTTTTAATATTTATTAATTATTTTTTATTATATTATTTTAAGATTTTATTTTAACTTATACTTAATATTATTTTTTATTTTTTTTATTATATTAATACTTATTTTTAAAATTTATATTCTTATATTTATTATTAATTTATTTTAGTATTCTTATAAATTATTTATATATTTTATAATTAATTTTAAAGTTAAAGGTATTCTTATATTTTTTTTTTTAATAAAATATTATTTAAATTATTATTATAATTATTTTTTCTTTATATATTCTTAAAATATAAAAATTATTAACAAATTTTTTATATTTTTTATTTTTATTATTTAATATTAATTTAAAATTATTGTTATCTATATATTATTCTTATAATTTTATATTATAAAATTTTATTATATTTTTATATACTAGAGAAAATTTATAAATTATATTAGAATTTATTATATACTTATTAATTTTCTTTGTTTATTAAAAATAATTAATTAAAGTATTATATCTTAATTTAAATTTAGGTTAAATATATTTTATTCTAAAATCTTAAACTCTTAGCTACTATTATATAAAATTTTTAATAAAAAAAGATAAATATATATTAAATACAATAATAATTATTAAAATAAAATATATAATAATAATAATAAATAGGCTAATTATTAAAATATTATAATTTAAAAATTAATTAATAATTTTTTAAAAAAAACCATTAATTAAAATAATACTAATCTTATTAAATACATAATATTAAGATATATAAATATTAAAAAAATATTAATATATTATATTTATTATTTATTACTCACTACTTATTATAAATAGTAATTATTAAATAATAAATATTTATATAATATATAATAATATTATATTTATATTTAGAAAATTATAATAAAAATAATTTTTTTTATAATAGTATTATAAAGTTAGGTCTATTTATATAACCTTATTTATTATATATTATCTAATTCTATAAAACTTATTCTATATAAATAAATATCTTATATAAAATATTAATTTATAGGGTGGGTAAATATAATAATATTATATATATGATATAGGAGGGGTGACTATGCAGATTTTTCAGGTATCACACTGTTATTCCATAACAATTAGAAGTACTACTATAATCTTTAAGTATTTAAATAAGATAAATATTATAATATATTTTTAAAAAACATTATTTTATTTATTTAATATATAATATATTATTTTGATTTTATTAACATAATTAAGATTAATAATATAAAATAAATTAGAAAATTTATTAAAATATAATGTATTTGGTTTTATATAGTAAAATAAAATAAATATATTTATAAATTATTTAGTTTATGGATTAATTAATTAATAAAATAAAAATTAAAAGCAGAATTGTTATAACTAAAAAATTTATTAATTAATATATCCAAGAAATCTAAAAAGTTTTTAACTATAAATAAATTTTATAAATATATTTAATATATTAAAGAGTCTAATATTATTAATAACTTCTAAATATTTAAAATATTTTTTATTAATAAAATATCACCAAATATTATAATATTAAAAAATATATAAGATTTAATAATAATATTTAATACTTATATTAATAGGACTATAAAGATGTTGATATTTTAATAAATATTTAATAAATAACTATTTTATTACAAATTTTTGAAATATTTATATTATAGATAGGGTAGGTTGGATATGGGGAAAATTTATATGATAATTTTAAAAATATTTGTTTTTATAAAAGTTATAACTTATATATTAAAAATATAAAATCTTTTTATAAAAATAAATAATTAAAAAAATTAATAACTAAAAAAACTAATAAATATTTTTAAAAAAAAATATATAAATAATAAATTTAATATTAGGAACCTAAATTTATTAGATAAAAATATAATTTTTAAAAAAGATTTAGGATTAAAAACTAATAAAGATAAAATAACCTTTAAAATTAAATTTATTTTTAATTAGGGTTTTATAAGAATAAATATTAGTTTTTTAAATAAGTTTGATATTATTATATTATTATAATAGTTATAGCTAGTTTTGTAGTTGGGGTTAAATAATAATATAATTATATTTTATATAAGTATGTTTATATATTAAATATAATAATTTATATAAATATAATTATTTTTATATATATTATTTAATTATTTATATTTATGGTTATGGTGTTATTGTTTTTTTAATAGTCTTTGTTATTACAGATAATTAAACTAAATAGTAAGTTTGTGGGTCTCTATAAAATATAAATATATATATTTTATATAGTGTTTTTTTTATAATTGGCCGTGTTTCTAAGGCTAGAATAATATTAAAAGATTGTTATTTAGCTTTAGTTAATACCTACTAATAATTTACTTAATAATAGATAGGTATTAGTAGTGTAGATTTTTTTTTATTTATTTTCTAATTTTTTAATAATTAATAATTCCAGTTTATCTCTCTATACTGGTGATTAATAGTATTTATTGTTTTTTATAATAATATAATAATTTTGTTTATGTATGGTTGTTAGGTAACCTAATAAATATTAATTATTTTTGGTATAGTTATAATAATATTATAATTAGATTTTATATAAATAATATTAACCATAAGTTTATTGATTTCTTTGTTATTTAAGTATATGTTGGGTATAAATATAGAAAAAAATAAAATTAATCTAAATTTTTTTTTGAAATATTTTAGTTACTTCTTTATATCTAATTAGATTTTTTTAAGAATATAATAGTAAACCTAGTAAAATAATTTAATAACATAAAAATTTAATTTATTATCTAAATCTAAATCTATAATATCTAATAATTTTTTCTTAATCTAATATCTTAATATTAAAATTTATATTAATTATAAAAAATATAAATTATAATATAGGATAGTTATTAGTTTTACTTTATTTTAACCATTTAAATAATAACTAATAATATATTATATATAACTATTTTTTAAATTAATTAATTAAAATAATCTTTAATAAATATCTTTAAATATTTTTAAAATTACAACATCATTCTTTTAGTTACCTAGCTTATTTTATAAATTTTTACTAATATTAATATTTATTAATAATATAGATAAGTTATTAATAGTAAGTATACTTTATATTTATTAAAAAATTTATTTAATAATTAAAATTTATATATAGTTTAGATTTTTTTTTTACATTTTTTAATTTTAAAAGCTTGATTAAAATAATGATTAATAAAAAATTTCTTAAAATAATTTATAAATATATTAAAAAATAATAAAATATATTATATATATTAAGGAAAAAAAAGAATCCATCTAACTTACTAATTAAAAATTCTATTTTATTATTTTAATTATTTAATTTATATAAAGAATCTGTACTGTTTTATTCTATATTATTATATTTATATTTAAATTAATATATTATTAATTCTTATAAAAAAAGATAATATTATAAAATAATAATATAATACTTAAAATATCTATATAGATATTTTTCCTATATAAAATATAGGATAATATTATATTTAATCACTTTATAAATTAATATTTTATATAGGATATTTGTTTATATAAAATAACCTATATAGAACTAGTCTATAAGTAATAAATAGGGTTATATAAATAAATCTAACTCTATAATATATAGAATTATATAAAGATATTATTATAAAAGAAAATTATTTTTATTATAATTTTTTAAATATAGATTATAATATTATTTTATATTATATAAATATTTATTATTTAATATTTACTGCTTATAATAAATAATAAATAATAAGTATAATATATTAATACTTTTTTAATATTTATATATTTAGATATTATATATTTAATCAGACTAGTGTTATTTCAATTAATAATTTTTTTAAAAAAATTATTAATTAATTTTTAAAATTATAATATCTTAATAGTTAGTTTATTTATTATTATTATTATATATTTTATTTTAATAGTTACTATTATATTTAATATATATTTATTTTCTTTTATTAAAAACCCTATACAGTAGCAGCTGAGAGTCTAAGATTTTAGAATAAAGTGTGTTTGACCTGGTCTTGGGCCGAAGTGTAACATATATAGTATTTTTATATTAATATATTATTATTTTATAATAGTTATTAGTATATAGTTATGGAACTTTACTAATATTATTTATAATAATAAATAAGATAATATTACCTAGTATTATAATTATATAATGTATAATAATATTGATAGGTTAATATATAGATGTAGTGATTAACAATTAATTAATTATAGATATAATATTTAATAATAGATAGTATAATAAATAAGATAAAAAGATAAAAAAGAGATGCTAAAGATTATAGCTATAGACCTTATTTATAAAGATAGAATAAAACTATTATCAGAAAAAATAATAAGAAACATTCTAGAATACTTAAATATAAGAAAAAATAAAAATAGAATAAGTTTTAAAAAGGGTTAAATTATAAAACTAAGTATTATATAAAAAAAAAGTTTGTTAAAAAAATATAAATATAGTTTTATATTATTAATAATTTATCTATTATATTATATAGTATTTTTAATAATATTATAAATCTACTTTATATAGGATTAATTAGGTTTTGATTTAATAAAGGTATTATTAATTTAGGTTTTTTTAAAAAAATATATTTAGTAGAGAATGTATTCTAGTATAGAATACTATTTAATATTTATAATAATAATATAATAATATAATTATATTTATAATTTTTATTATATAAAGAGTTTTTTATCTTTGATATTATAAGGGGGTATATATGAAATATTAATAATTGATTATATGTTAAATTATATAAAAATACATCAAGATATTAATATAAAATTTTATAAAGATGTTTTTATAATATTATTGTTTTAAAATAAGCATAAAATATATTTTAAATTTAAAATAATATTAAGATCTTAGATTATACTTTAGCTAGAATTTTGTAGATAAAATAGTAATAAAAGGAATATAATTATGGATATCCTAAATATTATTATCATTTTAAATTAAATTTATAAATACTTATTCAAGAAATATTATTAATATTATATTATATAAAATTATTAATAATAGAGGTTAAATTAGATTATATTTTTATAAAAAATTAAAAAAGAATCTAGTATATTCTATAATTATTTTTTAATAAGTTTTATTTATATATATTATATTTTCTTTTTTTAGTATGATTTTTATAAAATGAATTTCCTTATGCTAGAGATTAAAAGAATTGATTATTTTATATATCTGGAATAATTAACTACTTGTTAATTCTAAATTATAATAGTAGTCATTAATTAATACTTATTTTAAAAAAATTATTATAATTATTAATAATATTATTAATTAACTTATTCTGTAGATCAAGATATTTAATTATATATATTATATATTTAATATATTTGGTTTGTATTTATTAAATATTATTTAATATTTTAGGTAATAAATAATAATTTTATATCTTTTTTATATTTTTAATAAAGATTCATCCATAATACAAAAGAGAAGATTGTATTGTTTAGTATAAATAAACTTATCAGAATAAGTCATTTACAAAATTTTATTAATATATATATTATTAATATTCTTTATAATATTTATTTTTAATATTTTCTATAAATAATATAGTAAATTAACTAGAATATTATAGTAATCAGCATAAATAATAGTTTGCTTTTATTTTATAGGTTTAAATAAAATCATTCTGATAAAGAAATAATACTAAAATTAGATAGTATTACTATTTTAATTTCATTATTTTTAATATTTAATAATAAAATATATAATATATTATATTCTTCTTTTCCTAATTTTTTATATTAATAAGTTATTAGAATAGTAGTAATAATAACTATTATATATTTTAATAGATATTGTATTTATTAATTTTTAAGACCTATATTTTATATTAAAAAAGAATACTTTACTACTAAACTTATAGGTGTTAATATATTAAGAACAAGATATATATATTATTAGTTATCATAATTAAAGAAGAATATATTCTTAATCTATAAAGTATATATTTAGGGATAAATAAGACTAAATCCCTATATCAAACTAACCAGAAACTATTTTATTTTAATATTTAAATATTTTAAAATTTACTTAAATATCTGGTTTAATAAGGATATTATCTAAATAGTTAAAGACTATATTAATATTACTATTTCTGTTAATATATTTAATGATAGATATAGATATACTAATATTCTATATTTAAATATATTATAAATATAATTTAATTATTTTATTTTTTCAAACTAGTAAGATATTAAATTATTTAGATTTATATTTTATTTAAATTAAAGATTTAAAATATAGCTGTATTTATATGAAAATTTAATATGGATATTTAGCTAGGGAATATACTTAATAAGGGATTTTTAAAATAATTAATCTTAATATTTGTATAGATGATATTAGGTAGAGTAATATTGGATATAAGATTTTTATTTTAATTTATTATATTATTAAACATAATATACTTTACTTTCTTATTAAGTTTATTTATTATAAAAGGAATTAGAATTAAAACTATAATATTATTTAGATTTAGTAATAGTTAATTAATTAGTTATTTTAGAGAATTATTTTTAAAAGAACTTATTAATAATTTATCTGTGATTTGTTTCTGGGTTTGATAATTAGATTTATAATAATATAAAGATTTAAGACCTATAATTAATATTATATAGTTATAAATATAATAATAAGTATTTTTATAGATAGAATTATAATACTAGCTAAAAATTTTTATATTATATATTTAGAGTTGGGGCTGTATACTTTTAGTAATTAATATAAAAATAAGATTTTTAAAGTTTTACTGTCTTATAACATAATTATATATACACTATTTTTAAATAGGAATTTTTTAAAAAGATTATATATTATTAAATAAAAGCTATTATAGTAATATAAAATTATATTTAATAAAAAATCTAGATTAGCCTTTAATTAGGGTTAAGTGCTGTATAAGCAGCCTTCCAGTTATAAATATCTTAAATAATAAATTTTAAAAAATATATCAAAATATATTTAAAAACTTAATATATATAGTTTAAAATAGTAAATTAAATATTATATATATAATAATAAAACTTAAATAGTATATAAATAAGCTTATTTATAAATATATATAAACAATAAACTAAATTTATTAATATTTCTTAAGATTATATATTTTAAAAATTAAATATAAAAAAGATCAACTAAACCTTTATAACTATAATAATATAGATTATATAACATATTTTAAACTTAAAAAGATTATAAAAAAATTAATCTCTAATTATATTTTTTAGATATATAATAGTTTAATTTTATAGTTTAATAAATTCTAATTAATAATAACAAAATCTTTAACAAAAACTAAAGTAATTATATTAAATTATATTATAATAAAAGAAATATAGCCTAAAAAACTATTTTAAAATATTTATAAATTTATTTAATTAAAAGATTATAAGTAATTTACTATATTATTTATAAATAATATAATTTTAATTATAATATTTTTTAATCTTAATAATTAATAAAAAATAAAGTACTATAATATAGTATATTTTTAAATTAAAAAAAAATTTAAAAGAAGATATTTTAAGCTTATTTATAAGCTAATAAATAATATAATAGCTAATATCTTATTAAAATACTTATAAAAATATTCTTTAAGAGATATAAAATAATATTAAAACTTAAAAATAAAATTTCTATTGTTTAAAAAGGTTTTAAATATAAAATAAGATTCTAAAATGTTAAAATTCTAATAAAAAATCTTATAAAAAAAACTATTAACTCTTAAAAAGAAAAGAATACTAAAATTATATTAAAACTCTTATAAAATCACTAAATAAGATATTCTTAAAATCTTTAAAGATTACTTATTTTATAATTTAAAATTAATATTAAATTAAAAATTTTATAATAATTCAAAAAACTTTAATTAAAAAAATATATAGATTAAAATTTTTATTTATAAAAATATTATAATTAAAGTTTAGAAAAATAATTTTATATATATAATTATTTATATATAAAGCCTAGAAAGTAATCTTTTTTATATTATTTAATATATTAATTAAAAAATTATTAATATTATTAATTATATTATTAATAGCTAATAAAATATTATATATATTAATAATATAATTATTTATCTAAGTTATCTTTTAATAAATAATCTTAATAATATTTTAAAATACTATTATTAAACTAATAAGATTGGTCTATATATTAGCTATAGCTAAAGCTATAATATTATTAATAAAAAAATAATAAAAAGAATAAGAGAAAAAAAATAAAAATAATTATATTAATAATATATTTAATAATAGTAATAATAAGTATATTATTCTAGGCTAAAAAAACAACCAAATTAATAATTATCTAATTTTTTTTAATAATATTAGTAGTAAGAATTATTACCTAAATATTTAAAATAGCTATAATAAGGTTAAAAAAGGGAACAAGATTAAAAAAAAAAAATAGAATATAAAAAATTTATACTATCTTTATAAATAATAATATAAATTTATTTAAAAATTAATATCTAGATATTAGATATACTAATAATATTAAATAATATATTAAATAAAAGAATAGCTATATAAATAATTAAAATAAAAAAAGAATAATAAATTCTATTATAAATCTTAAATATAAAAGAAGTATAAACAAGATAACTACTATTAATACTAATATTATTAAAGTTTATACTATAAATAATATTATATAAAAAGGCTATAAAGATTTATAATTATAATTATAAAATTATAAATAAATTATTAATAAAATTACTTAAATGAATATAATATAAAAAAAATTTTAAAAAAAATTAATTTATAGAAGTTATAAGCTATCTTATTTTAAATATAGTTATTATATTTTTTAAAAACTGCTATAATTAAAAACTAGTAATATTTTATATTTTAATTAATATATAACTAACAAGACTAGGTAATTAAATATATATTAGTTATATAGTTAATTATATTATACTATATTAGGGAGTATTTATAAGAGTAATAGTAATTACTATAAGATTAATAATAATAATATTAATAAAAAGATAAAAAATAACTATATTAAGAAAAAAAAAGAAAAAAAAGTAACTAAATAAATAAATAAAAAAATAAGATAAAAGAAAAATTATAAAAATAGAAGACTCTAAAGTTAATAAGGAATAAAAAAATAAAAAAGAAAAGAAAGATTTAATAAAAAAAAGAATAACTATTATTTAAACTTTTAAAATTAAACTAAATATCTCTTTTTAAATTATTTTTAAAATATAGCTTTATTACTATTTTTTAATTAATAATATAATATTATTAAATAATTTTTAAATATAATATAAATACTAAACATAAATTAAATTATAATATAATTTTTAAACTAAAGATTTTAAAAAAAATTATATATAATTATTTTAAATTATATTTAATAACTAGGGATTTATTCTAAATCTAATTTTTATATAATCTAGATCTGTATATATAGTTATAGTTTTAGAATTATAAACATATATACTTATAAAATAATAATAATTTTTTTTATTTTAATTATTAAATCTTATCTATTAATATATATCCTTTTTAATAGATTTACTATTAAAACTTTCTATAAAATAAACTAAAAATTAAATAATTAAATAAATATTAAGATAAACTTTAACAAGCTATTATAAATTAATTAATATTTATATTATTAAAAAATTAATAAATACTAAGATAAATATTATTATTAAAAATAAATATTAAATTAATAAAAAATTAAATTACTAATAGGACTTTTTAAAAATTAATTTTAAAAAAAAAAATAATTATTAGATTTAATATATATATTATAAAATATATTAAGCCAGCTAAGATTTAATGATTATTATATACCTAATTTTATAAAATTAATATTTTTAAAATTATTTATAAAAAAATTAGAAAAAAAGCTTCTAAAAAAAAACAAGTATAACTTATATCATAATATAAAATTATATTAATAAAAAATAATATAATTAAAACTTTATATAAGCTTATCTTAAAAAAGATATTAAAAATATACTATTAAAAATTTATAAAACTAAGCTATTAATAAATTTTTAAAAATAATTAGAATTATGAAAAATTAATACTTATAATAATTTTATTTTACTAAAACTTAAATTTTTATTTATATAAAACTTATTTTTTAAAAAATGATTATAAACTTAATAACTAAGATAATTATTTAATAAAGAAATTTTTAATCTTAAAATTATCATATAAAATATAAAATTAAATATTTAATAAATATACTTAAAATTTAATAAAATATATATTAAAAGTCTTACCTATAAGATAAATAAATATATATTAAAATAAATAATATTTCAATAAAAATACTTAATTATTAGTTTATTAAATATTTTATAAAAAAACCTAATTAAATATATATTTAATTATTGAATAATTTTTTAATAAACTAAAATATTATATACTATATTTTAAAACTATATATTAGGTTATTATAATTAATACCTCTCTACTATTTATTAGAAAAAATATTATATAAATATCTAATTAGATATTTATATAACATATAATATGCTATTAAGAGAGCTCTTAGGCTTTACTGCATGCTGGAAGCATGTGATATTAAGCATGCAACTGATTTATATATAATCCTGTTCACAATAACAATTAATTAATATAAGAGATTTAAGATTTATTATATTATTATTTTTTTATAAATATAGTACTATTTAAGTTATTATTATAATTATTCTTTATTTATATATTTTTAAAATATAAAAATTATTAATAAATTTTTTATATTTATTATTTTCACTATCTAAGATTAATTTAAAATTATTATTATCTATATAATTTTTTTATAGTTTTATATTATAAAATTTTATTATATTTTTATATATTAAAAAAAATTTATAAATTATACTAAAAATTATTATATATTTATTAAGTCTTTTTATTTATTAAAAATAATAAAGATATATTAAAATATTAACCCAAATAATTCATAGTTTATAGTTTATCAAAAGTTAATTTATAATTTTAAAAAAAATAATAAAGATAATCTTTTTTTATAATAATATTTTTTTATATAATTTTAAATCCTATATAATTACATTTATTTATATAACTTTATTTATTATTTATAGTCTAGTGCCCGACTGAAAGGAGGGTTTACTTAGAGCTCCCGCTCAAGCTACTTTCGTCTGGTTGCAGCCTTGTGTAAAATGTGTTGTCTCGGCGCTGGGTGATATTAGAATTATACTAAGCTTGGTAGAAGGTGGCCGAAACCTTAAGATGGCTGCTGAGGCTTGGCGAACCAAATAGAAGTATATAGCGCTTTCCAGCTCGCTTAAAGCCCTCAAGCGAATTTACTTTAAGGTTTGAGCAATAAAGTTCACGAGTTTAAGTTATTTATTGAGCAGAAAACTTTTCAGTAATAGAAAACTTAATTGTCTGACGTAAGGGCTTCAGTTAGATGAGAGAAAGAAGGCTGCGTACGCAGCACAAAAGATTGGTCCTACCACTAAGTAGTTTCAGTCGGGTTTAAGTGCTGCGGCAGCAGCCTTCTAGTATTATATAAATTATCCTATATAAATAAATATTTTATATAAGATATTAGTTTATAAGATAGGTAAGTATACTATTATTCTACATACCATATAAGAGGGGTGTCTGTGCAGATTCTTCGGGTATTGCGCTGTTATTTCATAACAGTCAGTAACATATAATTTAATATTAAATAATTTTTAATATATGATGTTATAATATTTTTTATTTAATTTTATATTAATTTTTTAATAAAAAATTTTTTTATTTTTAATTTTTAATTATTTTTAGTGTTGCTTACTAAGTAATATATAACTAGAAGGCTGCTGCACAGCACTTAAACCCAACTGAAATACTAAAAATATTAAAAGGATTATTGTTATTATAATAAGTCTACTATTATTATAATAAGACTGCTGTTGTTATAATAAGATTGTAGCTATTATAATAGTGCTGTTGTTATTATAGTAGTATTATTAATTATATTTATTAAAGTTTTTTTTAAATAAAACTTATTTTCTGAAAATAATTATATTTTTTTTATTTCTTATAATTATAACCTATAGTTGAACAGTAAAATTTTTTAATAAATTTTATATTAGAGAATTATATATTAATATTCTTTTTTTTTAATATAATGATTTTAATTTTAATATTTTTTATAATATATCTTTTTAATATACTTCTATAAAAATCTTGTAAATATATATTAGATGATGATATAGATATTATTTTACTAAATTATTAAAATACTAATATTAAAGAAACTTTTTTTTAATTATTAATATTACTAAATTAATTAGTATAATTAAGAATTTATTATAAAAGTTCATAAAAAATTTAATAAATACTTATTTATAAATTAATTATATTAAATAATCTTTTATTTTATATTATTTATGAGAATATTTGTCTAGATTATTTTAATAATTTTATTTTTAAAATATTCTTAAAATAATTATATATATTTAAATTTTATATAAATATAGCTATATTTTAAATTTTTAATTTAAAGTATCAAGTTAAATAGCTATCTTTTTTATTAATTTTAAAAAATAAAATAACTAGATTATTTTTATAAATATACTATATAAATCCAAAATATAAAAGTATCTTAATTTTATATTAAAAAATTTTATTATTAATAATAAAATATATAGGAATATCAGTATAATCTTTAACTTTTAATACTATAGTTTATTAATCTTATAATTTAGATTTTAAATTAAATATTTAAAAAATATAACATTAAAATTAAAAGATTCTTTATTAATAATATATAAGATTTTATATTTATTTAATTATAAATATATATCTTTTAAATTAAAAACATTATATAATTATAATAAATATAAATAAATATTATTTTTATTTAATATCTTAATATTAATAATATCTACTATAAAATCTATATTCTAATAAATAATAAAATATTAAAATAAGTTTAAAAAGATTATTTTTTAAAAAAAGATAATCTATATTATAACAACAATAATTAAGACTTATTAATATAAAAAAAATATAAAAAAATAAAAAAATATATTATATATATTATTTTTAAATATATATAAAAAAAAATTAAGATAGTAATATTTATTAAGTTTTAAATTTAATGACTAGATAATTGATTTTTTTATAAAAATTATTAGAATAAAGATAAATTATAAATTAATTTATATATAATAGTATTCTTAAGATATCTTTTTATTATACTTAGAAAAATCTTAAAAAAATATTAATTAAGAAAATAAATAATATATAATAAATATTTTAAATATTATATATAATAATAATAATCTTTTTTTAAATAACCTAGTTTAACTAGAACTTCTTTTATATAGTATAGAAGAATTATTAATAAAAATTTAAAAATATTATAATATTATTATATTATATTTTGATTAGCAAACTGAATAACTAAAATTATTAAAAATTAATTATTTATAATATATAATTAATATTTCTAAATATCTTAAATTTTAAGATAAATTTATTAATAAACTAATATAATAAACTTATATAAATATAAATTATAATAACTAATTCTTAATTAATTAATACCTATTATCACTAATTAAATAGCCTAGATTAAAAATAATATTAATAATTTTAATATAAAGAAATCTATCTTATATATATTATTTTTTTTAAAAAAAGGGCTTATCTATAATAACTAAACTATCTAATAAATTATATTAAAATATATCTTTTATTTATTTAAATTTTTGTAAAAATATAATTTATTATAATTATTATTAATAACTAGAATTAAAGCTAGTATAATTCTTATATTATTATTATTTAATATAATAATTATTATAAATACATTTAAATATATTTAAAGCTTTCCTAGATTTATTATAAAAAATATATAATATATATTTATTTATTAATAAATAAGCTTAATAATAATTTATATATAATTAATAAATTTTTAATACTATCTAATCATAGTTTTAGTGTTAGATTTTATTTAAAAAAAGTAATATATATAATTTAATAAATATATAAATTACAGCTAAATATATAAATATATACAAATAAAAGTATTAAATATTATAAAACTTAATATTAAAAGATATAACTAAAAAAAATAATATAAAATAAAATATTATAATAGTAATAAAACTTTTTATAATCATTTTATAAATAATTCTAAAATTTAACTATAAAAATAAAAATAGATTTATTTTTATTATTTTATTTTATTAGATAAGCTACTATTTATTATCTAAATTCATTTATCTTAAATATAATAATTATATAAATTTTTTATATTATATAATTTAAAAATTTTATATTAAATTTAATAAAACTAAGATCATTTTCATTAAATGTTTAAATTAATCCAATTTTATATATATTTTTACTAATATATTAAAGTAATAGATATAAATATTAAATTATATTAATATTTAACTCCATCATTTTTCTTTTTTTTTTTTTTATTATATATATATTTATATATATATATTAAATAATTGAAGTATTATCTATTTTTTATATATTAAACTTATTTATTTTATAATATAAATAAGATAAGATAATTATTAAGTTTTATTATATATTATTATAAAATTTTATAAATATTAACTTCTTATTTCTTATTTAAAGTTATATAAATTATCATTAATATTATTATTATTTTTATAATATATAATATAAAATTTTTTATAAAAATATTTATATTTTAAAAATAAACAACATTTTATTTTACTTATTAAAAACAAGCACCCTTATATAGTAATTTAATAATAATATCTATATTATATAAAAGACCTTTTTTTATTATAAATAATTAGATTTTTTAAAAAAAATTATTATTTATTTAGATATTAATTTAAATATAATCTTAATAATTTCAACAAAATCCAGAAAAACTAAGGTATATCTATATTTAAATTCCTAGATAAAATAACTAGAAGGCTGCTTCGCAGCACTTAAACCCGACTGAAAATCCAGCCATCAACCTATCTTTTAACCCTACTCTATTTTACTGGTATAGAGCATTAAATAGTGACATAAATTAATAAAGTTTTTATAAAATTTAAGATTATTATCTAAAAATATTATTTACCTAGGTATTTACCTTTATATTTATAATGTTAATATTGATAGCACTAATAGTATTAATAATACTAAATACTAAGAAAGTGCTAAGAATACCAAGTTTCAACACTTTTTTTACAACCTATTACTGGGCAAAATCTGGAGGAGGGGAGTTCAACAATCATCCCCTCCTTTTCAGTCGGGCATAATTATTTTTATATTTTTTATCTAATTAATTATTAATTTAAATTAGAATTTATTTGATAATAGCCTTTTAGTTATTATTATTAATTATATATTAATTTAAAATAACTTAATATTAGTTTAAAATATTACTAGAAGATAATATTAATTTATCTTTATTAATTTTAATAATATTTAATTATTATATATATAATTACTCAATTTTAAAAAAATTTTATAAGTTAGATTAAATATTTAGTAATTAAGAAATATTATTTATTTTTTTTATTTTAATATTAAAAGATATGGTAAAAGATATTTAGTATTAAATTATTATTTTTGTAATTAAGTATTATTATTTTTTTTAATACTTTAAACTCAATTTAAATATTTTTATTATCTAAGTTATTTAAATTTATAATTTTTAATTATATTATAAAAAAATTTAATTATAATTAGCTAAATTTATTCTATACTATAATATAATTTTAATGAAAATTATAATATTATTAATAATTTAAATTCTTTTTATTTTTATAAAATTTCTTAATTATAAATATAAAATTAATTTTTATAACTATTATATTTATAAAGAATAGAAATTTCTGTTAAAAAATAATATAAATATTTTAATTTTTATTATTAATATTCCCCTGGTTGACCAGGCCGGAGTCTGGTTTCACGAGACAATTATTAATATAAGTTTAAAAAATATTAAATATATATTTAATATAATTAAATAATATTATAAGATTATAAATAAATTAAAAAACTTAGATACAAAAGATTTTTATAAAATATTATAATAATATATTTATTTTATAAAAATTATTTATTTATAATAATATTTAGACTAGGGTTTATAAAATAATATTTATTTTAGTAAGATTTTTAATTAAAATTAATATTAAATTAATTAAATTTATTATTTAATAGGATATATTTAAAATACTTAGCAGTTTCTGGGATTATTATAAATTTATATAAAGATTTAATAGAATTAAAAAAAGAAAAAAACATTATAATTTTTATTTAATTTTTATTAAAATTAACATCTTTTAATATAATCTAAAAAAATCTAGTAGATTTTTAAATATCTTAAAAAAATTAAATTATTAAATTTATAAATATTTTTTAAAAGATAGAAGCATTTTTTTTTTATTAAATTCAAACTTATTTAATTAAAATAAACTAGAAGATATCAAATAATAGTACTATTGATTTAATAAATATAAAAAAAATATATATCAAAATAATATAATAATTCTAATTTTTTTAAATACTAGAAGGCTGCTGTGTAGCACTTAAACCCGACTGAATCTTCCTTAATTAGCTGGAATAATGCTGCTATGCAGTCTTCTAGCTCTGTAATATAGGTGGTTAGGCTATTGTGCTATTTTTTTTTTAAAGTTTTCAAGTAAAAAATCTTTTATTCTTATGTGTTTGTGGATAACAAACTTTTTTGTAGATTTGTTAAATTTTATTATGAGGTTGTAGGTAGTAATGGCTTGGCTTAGTAGTAAAAATCTGTGCTAGGGATGAAAATAGTTTGATAAGATATTTAGAACTTGTTTAGTAGATAGGTTGCTGAGTATGGCTTAACAATATATTTTGATTAAATCACCAACCAGATTAAATATCTTGGGCAGTAGCTCTATTTGAACCCTATTCAGTTGGGCATAATAAATAATAAATATTATATTCTTATTATAACTTAAACTTTATATAAGATTTAATTTAAGAATTATATCAACAATATCTTTAATATAAATCTATACTATTTTTAATAATTAATTAAAAAGCTAAATCTATAATAATCATTAACACTAAAATATTAAAATTGGAAATTAAAATTTAAAATATAACTAACTTATATATTAATAAAAATAATTTATTTAATAAATTTTAATTAATAATTATTAAATTATAATTTTATTTTATATATATTTAAATAAAATATAATATTTCATATTTAAATCTTTATAATTAATTATTATTAGTATATATTTTATCTCTTAATTTTATTATAAATATTTTAAATAATGGTTTTTAAATAAATAATAAACTAGCTAATATTTTAACCTTTAAAAATAATATATATATTATTTAGAAATAATCTGTTTTTAAAATATTTTATTATTTATTAATAAGATTTATAATTATTTATTTATATATATTTTTTTTAAACTTTATTTATAGTCATAATAAAGATTAGATTATAAAGAATCTAAATTTATTAAAATTAAATACTTTATTAATTATTGAATATATCTTATAATCTAAATTATTATTAAATATTAGTTTTTAATATAATAGAAAAATAATGTTTTATAATTAATATAATTTTAATATCAAACTTTTTAAAATATAAATTATTATATTTAAATAATACTAAAACTATTAACAATAATTTAATAATAAAATAATATTTAGGAATAACCTAAAATATATTAATAAATATATTAATAATAAAGTTAATAATAAATCCCTTTAAATTATTAGTAAGTTTTCATTTTCTATAATCATTTATATTAAAAATAATTAATATATTTTTAATAAAAATAAATATATTTAAACTAGTAGTATTAATAGTTAAATTATTAATTTTTAATATTTTTTATAAAATTAAAGAAATATTATAATAATATTTTATTATTAAAAGAAACAAGTCTTTAATATAATACTTTATAAATTTTTAAATAGTTTTTAGATTAAAATAATTATAAATATTATTATTTTTAATAATATATATTTTATTAATTTTAAATTTATTAATACTAGGAGTATTAACTATTTTTTTTAATGATTATATATATCTTTTATAATTAACTTTTTTTAATATAATTATTAAAAAAACTTATAAAATTAAATATTATTTATTTATTATATTTACTAATTAAAATTAATATATTAGTTTATATTCTTTTAAATATTCTTTATTATAATAATTTAGATTTTTTACTTAACAATAGTAGATATATTTTGAAGATTATATAATAATATATTTAAAATAAGTTTTAATTAGTATAAATCTTTAATTAAAAAAATAATTAACAATTTTTTAATATATTAGTATTTTTTTTAATATTATTATAAAATTTTATTAATTTAAACAAAGATTTTTCTACCTACTATACTAATTTTATTAATAATTAATATATTTTTATTTTTTAATTTTTTAATTAATATAGTAGTTATTAAAAACTTAATTATATTAATTTCTTTAATCTTTTTATTATTATTAATATAATTCTAAATATAAAGATTTAATAAATTATATAATATTCTATTATTAATATTAAAAACTGCTATACTAATATAAATATAAAGTTTTAAATAATTTAAATATTATTTTTATTTAAATAGTTACTAAATTGTTTAAATAATTTAAGTTTTATCAATCTTACTTTTATTTAACAAGAATATTATAATTTATTTTTATTTTTATTATTTATTTATAATTTTTATTATTTTTATTAAAGTAAAACTTTGCTTTTAACTAAGATCTAATAATTAAATTATTAAGATTATAAATTTAGGTTAAATTTAATTATAAAATTTTATAAATATAATATTATTATTAATAAAACTTGTTTTAATACTATCTTTAATTAAAAATATTTTAATATTTATTTTTAAATTCTATATTTAATCTCTTAAGCTTTTATAATAATACTTCTAATTATTAATATTATATTTTTTAGTCGTATAATTAAAAAAAATTATATTTTTAATATTAAAATTATTCTTAATAGAATTTAATATTAAAGAATTTTAAATAAAATTATTATTATTTATATAATTATTTAATTTATAACTTATTTTAACTAAAATAAAATATATTATATGTTAAATTTTCTAGATTATTATCTTATATTTATTCTATAAGTTATCTAGATATTTTAATTTATATTAATTTATTTTTATTTATATTAATTATTTAACTAAGATTTATTACTTATTATTAATAGATTTTAAGTATTGTTAATTTACTCTTATTATAACTTTTATAGTAATTTAAAGTTTTTAAAATAAAAATAAATATAAAAAAAAACTTGCTTTTAATATTTATTAAATATTATTAAAGTCTATTTTCTGATATTTTATTATTTATTTATATAAATATAGCTGTAATTATAAAATAAATAAATTTAATAAAATAACAAAAGACTTCTAAATCTTTATATTATTATTTAAATCTAATATAATACTAAAGAAATAAGAGATTTTAATTTTTATAATTAATAATGTTTATTATTTAAATTTATAAGATCTATTATATTTACTTAAAACATTAATTTTAATAATTTTTTTTTTTTTTTTTACTAATCTTGTGTATTAGAGATTTATAGTTATATAAATATAATATTTTTAGTTTTAATTTATAATATTAATAATTTTCTAATTAATTAAAAGTAATTTTAAATAATTTAATTTATAAAGCTATTTTTTTAACATTTTTAATATTAAAATTAAAATCAACAAATAATAACTAGAAGGCCGCTGCACAGCACTTAAACCTGACTGAAAATTATTATTATACTACAGCTACCTTTTTATAACACTGTTTTAACAGCTTTCTTATAGTACTACTTTAGTTATCTCCTTATAATACTATTTTAACTACCTTATTTAACATTATTAATATATAAAATTTGTATATTATTATATTTATTAAAATTTTTTAAATAAAGTTTTAAATTAACTAAAAATATCTATATTTGATTTTTTACCCTTATAATTATAATACTAATAATGTTAATAATATTAATAAACCTAATTTTATTAAGAAATATTAAGAAATATTAAGAAATAATATATTAACTTTGCTAGATCACTAGGCAAATTTTAATAGAGAGGGATTAGGCAAAAAAATTCAACAATAAACCCTCCTTTTCAGTCGGGCATTTAAATATTTTTATAATTTTGTAATAAATAATATGATAGGTAATAGAGATAAATTAGTTATTATAATATTATTTTAGCTTATTTATAATTATAAAAATAATCTTAAGATTTAAGATTTTTTAAATAATCTTTAATTAATTATAAAATTTTTATAAAAGGTTGTAATTGTTATTAATAATAAATTTAGTTTATAAGATTATGTTTCTAAGAAGTTTTACTAATAAATTTAAATTCTGATTTTTACTATATTTTTATTATCCTAAAATTAATAATATAAAATATTTTAAATAATAATATAATAATAATAAAAAAGCTTCTAAACCTTTATAATATAATTTATTATATAATAAATTAATATTAAATATTTAGCTTTGATAAAGAGAAAAAAGAAATTATAATTATAACAAGTAACTAACCAGATTCTAAAAAATTATATATTCCTTTTTTTAAAAATAATTAATATTATTTTATTTATTTATAAAATTAATGTTAATTAAAAACTAAAGTATTCTAAAATAATACTATGTTTTTTCCTAATAATAATAATAATAATAATTATAATTATACTTATACTAGTTAACTAAACTAGCTATTCTTATTTTTTATCAAATAAATTAATATTAAAATTAAGATTAATTATAAAATCTTGTTTTAATAAATTAGAAGAAAAAAAAGTAAAGGGGCTAATATTTAAATTATAATTAAAAGAAATAGATTTTAAAAAATTAATAATTTTTTAATTATAATCAGGATTAGTTTTAATATTATATTAAATATATTATAAATTAATATTATTTTTAAATTATCTTAAATAATATAAGGTATAAAGAACATCCTTTCTATTTATTTTAATAATATTAAAATAGATATTAGTATTTTTTAAAAATACCTAAACTATTAAATAAATATATTAAATTTTTTAAAAAAAACTTTAATAATTAAATAAAAATTTTTTATAAAACTATTAAATTATTAGATATATTAACTTATTATATTTTATATTTAATATTTTTATTAAATAATTTATCTAATAGTAGTCTTATTAATCTGTATACTAATAAACTATTTAGATCTCTAAAATTAAAAATAACCTATATAATAAACAATTTATATTTAAAAAAAAAAAAAAAAAAAAAAAAAAAACTTTATAATATGTAATTGTTTTTTTTTTATGAAATAATAATATATATTTTATTAAAGCTATTATTTTTTATATTAATATTTAAATAATAAGATTTAGAATTTTTCTAATTTATTAAATTTTTTTATATATTTATTAAAGGTTATTAATAATTAAAATATTAAGATTTTATTAAATATTTAGCTAGTCCTTTTATTTTATAAATAAATAATATTATTAATTATTTTAATAATAAAAAAAATATTAAATATTAAAAAGATAAGTATAAGATAGATTGTTTATTAATAATTATAATATTATAATAAGTAATTAAATTATAGTTTTAAAATAAATTTATTTTAACTACTATCTAAATATCTACTAATTCTATTTTAGAATAGTATAGAAAAAATCCCTATAAAGAATTTAATATAAATATCTAAAAATAATAAGTTATTTGTTATGAGATAACAGTGCAATACCCAAAATATCTACACAGACACCCTTCCTATATAAGATATAGATAATATTATATTTAATTATCTTATAAATTAATATTTTATATAAAATATTTATCTATATAAGATAATTTATATAGAATTAGTTTATAAATAATAGGTAGGATTATATAAATAAATCTAATCTTATAGTATATATAAAAATATTATGCCCGACTGTAAAGGAGGGTTGAAATAGAGCTACCGGGTACGCGACCCGGCACTATAGAAATCCAGTATGTGAAATCGAAACCTTGTGTTGTCTCGGCCATGCCTCGCTTAAATGCTTGGCACTCGGCGGCACCACCCCATCAAATTAAAACTTTGCACACGACAGGGACACAAATAGAGTTTAAGTTTATTTGAATGCGGACAGTCATTTAAGAACATATCCGTACGAAGTTAGAAACAGGATAAAGTACAGAGTATACTAAGTACATAGGTAGAAAGTACGTAAGTAGATAGAAAGTATATAGGTAGATAGACAGTCAGGTTTAAGTGCTGCGCCAGCAGCCTTCTAGTTATAAAAAAAGATTATTTTTATTATAATTTTCTAGATATAAGTTATAATATTATTTTATGTTATATAAGTGTTTACTACTTAATACTTATTATTTATAATAAGTAGTAAGTAGTAAATATAATATATTAATACTTTTTTAATATCTATATATTTATTATATATTTAATAAAACTAGTATTACCTTAATTAATAGCTTCTTTTTAAAAATTATTAATTAATTTTTAAAATTATAGTATTTTAATAATTAATTTATTTATTATTTATTATTATATATTTTATCTAAATAATTATTATTGTATTTAATATATATTTATCTTTCTCTATTAAAAACCCTATATAGTAGTAGCTAAAAGTCTAAGATTTTAAAATAAAATATATTTAACTTAATACTAAATTAAAATATAATATTTTAATTAATTATTTTTAATAAGTAAAAAGAATTAATAAGTATATAATAAACCCTAATATAATTTATAAATTTTTTTAACATACAAAAATATAATAAAATTCTATAATATAAAACTATAAAAATTATATATAGATAATAATAATTTTAAATCAATATTAAATAATAAAAATAATAAATATAAAAAATCTATTAATAATTTTTATATTTTAAAAATTTATAAAGAAAAAATAACTATAATAATAATCTAGATAATATCTTATTAAAAAAAATATAAAAATACCCTTATTTTTAGAATTAATTATAAAATATATAAATAGTCTATAAAAATATTAAAATAAATTAATAATAAACATAAAAATATAAGTTTTGAAAATAAATATTAATATAATAAAAAAATAAAAAATCTAATATCTTAAAAATTAATAAAATTTTTAAAATATTTTCTATGTTTATTAACTTCCTTAAACAGAAATATAAATATAAAAATAAAGTTAAAAAAATATTTAAAAAATTAGATTAATTTAAACAAACAAAATCTATAAAAATTTTTTCTAATAATTTAATTAATATATACTATTTATAAATTATAATAATAAAACTTTATTCTATAAAATTAAAAAAAGATTAAAATCTTAATTTAAATTAAAAATTATTAAATAAAAGCTTATTTAAAAAAATATAATATATTATAAAATATAAAGTATAATTATAGAATTTAATAATATTTTCTATTATTTATAAAAAAATAAATAAATTTTTAAAAAATATTATAATATTAAATATTATCTAAATAAAAATACTAAGAAATCTTAATAAAATTAAATATAAATTAAATAAAATATATAAAAACCTAATAAAATATATAATTTAAAATTTATAAACTTTAATACTACTTAATATTAAAAATAGAAATTATAAAAATTTAATATATTTTTATATTTTCTTTATAATAAGCCTAGATATTTTAAAAAAAAATATTATTAAAATAAAAATAAAAAAAACTACTATTCTAAAAAATCTTAAAATAATAAATAAATTAAAATAATTTAATATATTTTTATATTAGAGAAATTTGATAAAATTTTAAATAAAATTTAAAAAAAAAATTATTCTAAAATAAAACTAATATAACAATAAAATATTATTAAAAAAATTAGTAAAATAATTATCTAAAAATATACCCCTTTATATCTAAATTATAAAAAACATAAATAAATATAGAATAATCTTATATCTAAAATATATATCTATTATAAATAAAATTTAAATAAAAAACTTTAAAAAAAATTTATCAAAAAATTTTATAAAAATTATTTATATCTCTTTAATTAACTTACTAAAAAAATAAGATTTATAAAATAAATTAATTTTAATAAAATTAAATAAATATATCTAAAATTATTATATAAAATAAAAATAATAAGAAAATATTATTAACTTTATAACTTAAAAACTTATTTTATTAATAATATTTTTCTAATAATATAATTAATTTTATAAATAATAAATTTATATTAATTATAAACTTATAATTTATATAGAAAAATAAACTATTTATAAACTTATTAAAATAAAAAAATATTAAAAATATTAATAAAAATAATCTTAAAATTTTATTAAATATTATTATATTTATAATAAAATTAAAAATTAATATAAATTATACTAAAAAACAATTTATAAATATATAATTATTTTTTATAAATAATATTTTATAAATTAATAAAAGGTTTACTAACTATATATTAAAAAAAATAATAATTTTTTTTTTTTTATAATTTAGAAAATAAAAAAACCTACTTTAAAAATATTAAAATCTTTTATTATTATAATAAAAAATATTAATTATATTAATAAAATAATATAGTTGTTTAATTATATAAATATTTTAACTTATATAATAATTATTATTATAAATAAATATATTATTTTAAATATTTTTATTATTAGAAATACTACTTAAATTAGATATTTTAAGAAATTTTTAAATCTTTTAAATATTAATTTTATAAAAAATATTTTAAAATTTAAAATTAATACTATATATATACTTATATAATAAATAAAAGAATAGAATAAGAAATTATTTTAAAAACCCTATAGATTTATCTAAAAACTTTACAAAAAATAAAACTTAAATTAAATAAAAAATAAATATATAATAAAAAATTAAAATTTCTAAATTATAAGAGAGAATCTTATAAAAAAAATAATAATAAATTAAAAAAAAAATTCTATAGATAATAGGGAACTATCTTAATATAATCTTTATTATATATATATTAAATTTTATAGAAACTTTGAAAAATAGTATAACTATTTTAATAAATATTATTATAAAAAACATCTTTAAAAAAATAATATTAAAATTTAAATATTATTATAACTAATACATCTAATATTTTTTTATTTTTAAAGAATAAAAAAAATATAATTATTTTATAATTATATCTATATCTATTAATTATAATTAAATATATTAAAAGAATAAATTTTATTTAAAATATTTTATATATTTTAAAATAAAACAAATACTCAGTAAATACTTTAAAAATTATAAAATATATAAAAATAATAAAAATATAAAAAATTAAAAATACTTTAGATATTTAGGAAGTAAATTAAAATAAATTTTAAAAATTTCTAATAATATTAGAAAATTAAATTAAATAGAAAATTTATATTTATAATATATATTAACAAAAATTTTATAAAAATATTAATAAATAATAAAATAAAAAAAAGTTATATATCTATAATTATAACTAAATAATATTAACTATTATTTTATTAAAAAAAATTTTTTTATTATATTATAATCTTTTTATAAAAAATCTTAAGATAAATTAACTATAAAACTAATATTAAATTCCTAATTAATAAATATATAAAAACTTATATTATTAATATTCTAAATTTATTAAATAATATTTTTCTAATTTTAGAATTATTATAATTATAAAAATATAACCTAATTATTAATTAATAAACTAAAGAACTTATATTTAATAAATATAAATATTAAAAAATTAATAAAATATAAATATTTTAAAAAAATATTATTAACAAAATATATCTTTAACTTATTTAATATTTTTTAAATAAAAAACTTAAAAATTAATTAAAAATAAATTTAAAACCCTATAACAAGCATAAATACAAATTAAAAAAAATCAAATTATTAATAAAATATAAATTTTTACTTAAATTTTAAATAAAAAAAAAACAAGTTTTTTAATTATTATTAAATAATTAAATATTATTATAAATTAACTAATTTATATATTTAATTTTTTTTTAAAAAAAAAACCTAATTAAAATTTATATTTATATATAAGTATATTAACTAAAAAGTATAAAGAATAAGCTGTATTTTGTGTCTCGTCCACACCGGGGAGTTTAAAGGTAACCCTCCTATTCAGTCGGGCAAATCTAAATAAAATTCTTATTTAAAAAGTTAATTCTAGTTAATAACTAGAAGGCCGCTGCACAGCACTTAAACCCGATTAAAAATTAATATATAGTCTTTTACTATTACTACTATAGCTGTTATTACTATAATATTGTTATAGTATTGTTGTAGTACTACTATAAATACTGTTATAGGTATTGTTTTAGGTGCTACTATAGGTACTGTTATAAGTATTGTTCTGTAGCAGCTTTAGGTTATATTTGTTAAAGTTTTTTGAATAAAGTTTATATTAATTTTGAAATTATCTCTATTTACCTTATTTTTTTGTAATTATTAATAGTAATGCTGGTAGTATCAATAATATTAATTAAAGCTAAGTTTACCAAGAAATACCAAGAAACAACATATTTTTTTTTACCTATTACTAGGCAGAATAAGCTGTCTTTTATGTCTTGTCCATACTGGGGAGTTTAAAGGTAACCCTCTTATTCAGTCGGGCATTGAATTAAAATATATTATTAAATATATTGAATATATTGTTTTATTTAAATATTAATATATTATTAAAATAATATTTTATATTATAATTTAAATTTATATATTATATTAATAAATAAAATTTAAAATATATTTAAATTTTTTTTTTATTATGTTTATAAATAAATAATATAATAAGACTAAAAACTTAATATTAAAGAATTTTTAAATAAAATTTTAATTATTAATATTATAATATAATAAAAATAAAAGATTATAAAATAATACTTAAATTAATAAAGTTATTAGAATTTAATTAGGTTTAAATACTGTATAATAGTTAATAAAAGATATTTTAAAAAAAGACAAAATTTTTAAATTAATATTAATTTTAATTTTAATTCTAATAATTATTATTATATATATAATAATTCATTCAATCTAAGGTTTTTTATAGAAAATATTAATATTAAAATTATTATTAAATTTAAAATCTTACTTTAATAATTTAAAAGAGTTATAGGGGTTATAATAGAAAAATATAAATTTTAAAAAATCAATAATTTTTGTTATATAATTTAAATTAGTAGTTATATTATATTAAATATACTATAAATTAAGATTATCTTTTAATTATATTAAATAATAAATATATAAAATCTCTTTTTTATTAATTTTAATAATATTAAAATAAATATTTATTTTATTAAAAATACTAGATCTATTCTTAGGATATATAAAACTATTAAAAAAAATTTTAATAATAAAGTAAAAAAATTTAGTAAAAATAATAAAATTATTTAAAATATTAATTTATTATATTTTTGATTTAATATTATTATTAATTAAAAGATTTAATACTTAACTAGTTAATTTATATATTAAAAAATTATTTAAGTTTTAAAAATTAAAAATAATTTATACTATTAATAATTTATATTTTATAAATAATAAAAAATTTTATAATATATTATTATTTTCTTTTTACTTAATAAAAAGATATATATAGAAATAATTAAAATATAAAATATTAATATTTAGATTTTATAAATAAGATTATATAAAAAATAAATATTATTAAACAATTAAAAAATTAAAATATATATATTTAGTTAATATAATAATCTTTTATATTAATATTGAAATATATAAATTTAAAATTTTATTAATTTTTTAAATTTTTTCTTAAGCTAATTAAAGGGTTTTAATTATTAAAATATTAAAATTTTATTATATAGCTAATTTTTTTGTTTAATAAATAAAAAATATTATTTATTATTTTATCAATAAAATAAAATATTAAATATTAAAAAAATAAAAATATATATAATTATATTAATAATATTTTAAAATATATTATTTTAAAATATATTATCTTTAAATAACTCTAATAAAATTTTTTGTTTATTATAATATTACTATAAAAAAGATTATTCTAAATAAATTTAATAAAAATTTATTTAATTTATAATAATTTTATTTTTAAATAAGATTTTAAAACTTATAATTCAAATTTATTTTAAAATAGTTAAATAATTTTAAAAATTTTATATTAATTAATTAATTAATTAAATAACAACAATTTAAATATTAAATAATATTATAATTATATATTTCTTTATTAATTAATATATTTTATTTATAAAAGTATTATTTAAAATAGATTTATATAATTTATTAATAATTTAATTTTTAATAATTACTTTTTCTTTTATTTTACTTAAATTATTTAAGTAATAAAGTTTTGAATTATATATATAAAAATAACTAATATTAAATTATTAGATTTAATAAAAATAAATATTAATTTTTTTTATAAAAATAAATTATATAAACTATATAAATAATCTTAATTATTTTAAATAATATAATTATAGAAAAATATTATTAAATTATAATATATAACTAATTTAAAAATTAAATTATTAATTAAATATAATATTACATTATTTTTATAATTATAAATATTATAAATATTATAAATTTAATTAAATATAAAATTTAAACTTAGAGATTTAAACTAGCTTTATAATAATTTTTATATATTAATAAATTTAAATAATAATCAAAATTTAGTTAATATTTTTTTTTATTTTTAAACTAATTTTTAAAAAAATTAAAAAATTTATACTTATATATAAATATCAATATATATATTATATAATTAAAATTCCAAAATTAATAATAAAATTTATAATTCTTAAATCTTATTTATTTTTAAAATAATAATAATAATATTATTAGTATTTTAGTTTATTTATAATTAATTTTTTTTTTTATATTTATTAATAAATATTTTACTACTTAATCCAGTTAATAAAATTAAAAATTTTTTTTAAAAAAATTAGATATTATTATTCTAATTAATATAAAATAATTAAAAAAAATATAACTAATTAAAATTAAATTATTATATTTATATTTTTAAAATATTAATTTAATTAAAATACTATATTTTATAATTATATTAATAGTTAATAAGTACTAAAATAAAATATATAATTAAAAAATTATTATATAATATTTAAATTTAATTAAAAAATTAGCTATTAACTTATTTTTAAGGCCTACTTTACTTTTCTATATAAAGTATTAAAAGTAATAATATAAATTAATAAAGTTTTTGTAAAATTTAAAATTATTATTTAAAAATATTATTTATTTAAATAATTATTTTTATATTTATAGTATCAATATTAATAATATTAATAATATTAATAGTACTAAATATTAAAAATATTAAAATTTAATATATTTTTTATAATTTATTATTTGATAAAATCTAGAGGGGGGATTTTAGGTAAAGGAGTTTAATAATTATATTTTTTTTTAATTAAATATATTATAGATTTTATTTTAATTTTATATTAATTTTTTATAATATTATTTTAATTATTTTTATTTTTTAAATTATTAATATTATACTTAGTAAATAATATTTATTTTTTATTAATTAATTTAGTATAGATTATATAATGATAATTTTTTTAATTTTTTTATTAATATTTTTAATATTATTTTAATTTTTTTTATTGATATTTTTAATATTATTTTAATATTTTATTTTTTTTAAGTTGTTTATTTCTGGTTATCTTTGTTTAAAATTAATAAGTCTAGTTTATTAAGAAATATTAAAAAATAATATATTAACTTTAACTTATTACTAGAGAAAATTTTAGTAGTAAAAGATTAAATAGAAAAGTTTAATAATAATCTCCTCTTTTATAGTTAAGTATAATATTATATTAATTAATAATTTTTATAATTAAAATAAAAAAAAATTTACTTTATACTTTATAAATTTTTTTATATAAAATAATAATATATTATTTAATAATAATAATATATTATTTAATAATAATAATATATTATTTAATAATAATAATATATTATTTAATAATAATAATATATTATTTTATTTATATAAGCTTTTTAATTTATATACTAATAAAATTAATAATAACTAATAAAATAATTAATATTAAATTAAATATAAAAATAATTATTAAAATAATAAAAAATTATATAATAGTTTTATAATAAACTTTTTAATTTTAAATATAAAATTTTAAAATATAAAAATATTACTATTTTATTAAATCACAAACTCTTAATATAAAATAATAATAAAAATAAATTAAAATTATATTTTTATTATAAAAGATATAAATATTAAAAAAAAAAATTATTTATTAATATTTTTTTTATTAAAAAAAACTCTATTAAGTTAATTTTATTTATTAAAAATAAATCTTATTTTATTATTAAATTTAGATATTATAAAAAAATAAACTTTAATAGGTATAAAATAAATAATAACTAGAAGGCTGCTTCGCAGCACTTAAACCCGACTGAAAATATGGTTACCCTGCTTTCATAATTTGGTACTAATATATAATTATTAATTAATTATTAATATAATTATTTATTTTAATATTTTTTTAATATTTTTTTAATATTTTTTAATATTTCTTTTATAATATATTATATTTTTATTTTTTAAATTATTATTAATGTGCTTAGTAAGCAACACTTAATTTAATATTAAATAATTTAATATATATAATATTATAATATTTTTTATTTATTTTTATATTAATTTTTTAATAATATTTTTTTAATTTTTTAATTTTTTAATTATTTTGGTGCTGCTTACTAAGCAACGCATATTATATATTTAATTAAATTTTAATGCATGACGTCATAATATTTTTTATTTAATTTAATATTAATTTTTTAATATATTTTTTCTAAGTCGCCTAAGTCCGCTTATCTCCGGTATAGCCGGATAACTCCGGTTTTGCCAAGAAATGCCAAGAAACAACTCATTGACTTTGGCGGATCACTGGGCAAATTTTGGTGGAGAGGGATTGGGCGGGGGAGTTCAACAATAAACCCTCCTTTTCAGTCGGGCATATTAAAAAAACTTATTATAATTAAAATAATAAAATAATAAATATTTATTTTTATAAAAATATTATTTATAAAGAATAGAATAAAAATTAAAATTAAAATAATTATAAAATATATAATAAAAATTATAATAATTATAATTAAAATTAAAAAAGTTTTATTTATTAAAGTTATATAAAAATATATAAAATAAAAATTATGAATATTAAATTTATAAAATTAAATATAATTAAACTAAATTTTAACTATTAATTTTATAAAAAAATTTTTTATTTAATAATATATAATTATTTATATAAAATAAATTATAATAAATTTAATTAAAAAAATTAGAAGGTTATTATATAATATTTAAATTTAATTAAAAATTATTGTTGTATTATAGTTATCTTTTTATAGTATTGTTTTAATTATCTTTTTATAATATTATCTTATTTACTTTTTTATAATACTATTTTAATTATTTTATGTAATATTACTAAGTTTATATATTATTATATTTATTAAGATTTTTTAAATAAAGTTTTAAATTAATTAAAAATATCTATATTTAATTTTTTATTTTTATAATTATAATATTAGTAATATTAATAATACTAATAAAATTACTTTTATTAAAAAATATTAAAATTTATTAAAAAATAATATATTAACTTTACTAAATTACTAGATAAATTTTAAATAGAAAAGGATTGGGTAGGGAGTTTAATAATAAATTCTCTTTTTTAATTATAAAACTTTTTTTAATATTATATTAATTATTTAAATAAAAAATATTTAAATTTGTCTCGCGAAACCAGACTTCCAGCCTTTGGCCAAACAGGCCTACGGGGGCAGACTTCCAGCCTTTGGCCAAACAGTTTCGCTGCAGAGCTTAGAAAGTCTGGTTTCACGAGACAATATTTAAATACTAAAATCCACTTTTTATATAATTATATTAAATATTAATTATAATTTTAAATAATATCAATATTATAAAATATATATATAAATTTTATTAATTAATAATAAATATTTCTAAATATATTTTAATATTAATATAAAAATATCTATTATAAATTATAAGTTTTTTTAAAATAAATTAATTTAATATTAAAAAAAACTATATATTAATAATAATTTTAATTATAAATATAAAAAATATAATTAAAGATATTACTAGCTATACCATAATAATTTTTTATATTTTTAATATTTATAATAATTAAATTATTAAACTAAAAAACTATTATATAATATTTAAACCTAATTATAAAACTATTATTATTATTAATTATTATTAATTATTGAATTAAATATTAGGGTCCTTTAATTAAGTTTGTTTTTGGTGGTTTCTCTTTTTGGACCTTGGTGGTTGTTAGAAGGTTCTATATTTTTTTAATTATTTATTTTTAATTATTTATTTTTAATTATTTTTATTTTTTAAATTATTATGAATGTGCTTAGTAAGCAATATTTAATTTATTATTAAATAATTTAATATAGATTATGTAATTATGATTTTTTTAATTTTTTTAATTAATATTTTTAATAATATTTTAATTATTTTTATTTTTTAAATGAATAATAGTGTTAGTAATATATAATTTAATATTAATTAATTTAGTATGTATGATGTTACTATATTTTTTAATTAATTTTATTATTAATTTTTTAATAATATTTTTTTAATTAATTTTAATATTAATTTTTAATATGCCTAACTAAATGGAAGGGTTTTTCTTAAATTTCTAAATAAAACACAGTTTTTAGCCCTAGACGCTATAAAAAATATATTAAATAATTATTATTATTAAAATATAGATATTTATTAAATATTTATTGTCTCGCGAAGCCAGCCTTCAGGCTTTGGCCAAACATGACCACCGGTTGACCAGGCCGGAGTCTGGTTTCACGAGACAAACTATTATATATATATTTAATTTATTTAATATATTTATAAATATATTTTTAAATTATAATAGCTTTGTTTCTTTTTTTTATTTAGTAAATTATTTTATATGGAAACTAAGCAGTTCTTAGATATAATAATTTTTCTTAATTATATAAAATTAAAGATATTACAATTTTATAGATTTTAATTTTTTTTAGTATCCTTAATTTAAATAATATTCATAAAATTAAAATAATATATTAAATAAATAATATAGTATTTTTAAATAGTATATCCCAATATTTATTATACTTAAGTATTTGGAGTTTGTAACAATATTATTAATATCTTACTAATATACCACCACTATTTTAGAAGGAATTAAAGAATAAAATATTAGCTTTTCCAAAAATAATTTAACTTTTAATCTATATATTTATAGCCTTTTAAAAAAGATAATATATTTATATTATATAATTTATAAAATCTATAAATTTATATATTTAAATAAATTTTATTAATATTTTTAGTAAGTTGATTTTATAATTATAAATCTAACCTTTTTTTTTATAAAATACTAAATATAATATAAAAAGTAGTAATAAATATATGGTTATACAAAATATTAATTAAAAAAGTTTTTTTAATATTTATATTTAAAATTTTTTTCTTGATATTAAGTTTCTTAAATATATTATTAAAAATAATAAAAAAATTTATATTTTAAAAAAAAATATTACCAAAATATATTTTAAAAATAATATAAAGTAATATTTATTTATTAAACCTTTAATAATCAATAATTATTATTTTAAATTTAAAAATACTTATCTCTAATAAAAAAATCTAATATATATTTTAGTAAATAATTATTTTTTATTTCTAAATTATCGAATTTATTAAACTTAATAATTTTTATTATATCAATTATAAATTAATTTATCTAAAATAAAATATATTAATTATATTCTTAGAATCTAAATTTAGTTATAAATAAAATATATTATTTAAAATTTTAGTATTTTTTTTTATTCTCTTTATTTATATCTATTATTTTAAATATTTATATATTATTTTTTAAAAAAATAATTTAATAAACTTTAGATATATTATATTTTCTAGTTAAATCAAGATTAAATAGTTATACTAAAAATATTTTTATAAATATATATAGAATAAACCCTTAAATAATTAATAGTTAATATTAAGTTACTATATTAAAAGTAAATATATAATAAAATCTTTATATTAGAGTTTATTATATAAAAATCTTACTTATATTTATATTATATCTATTATTATTATAGTTATTGTTTTTTTTTTCTTCTTTTTTTATCACCACTTAATTTATAACCAGGTAATAGTAAAATATATAAAAATATTATAAAAATAGTAACTATATTAACTAAAAGACTATAGTTTAATATAAACTTTTATATAATTTGTAATATTTAATTTAAATTGTTATAATTCATTAAAAATGATTTTTTTAGATCAGTAATATAGTGCTATATAATTATTAAAATTAGGATAGTACTATTTTAGAAGGCTCTCTAAATAGATATAGTGGAAATAGAAAGTCTGAGCTAATTATAAAGAATACACACTTTTTTTCTTATCTTATTTATAAACCCCAAAAAACTATTAATAATTTAAAATTTATTATATTTATATAAATAAATAAAAAGAATTAATTATAATAATAATTATATATTTATTTTTTACTCATCTTATACTCTTACCATAATTATTATTAATTTTAATCAAACAAATATTAATAAACATTTCAATCAACATAAATAAACAAAATATAATTTTCCATAAATCATTACCATACTATAAATAACTAAAATTTTCAATATCTTCAATTATAATTTAACCAGGATTAAACTACAATAATTTATTAAATTAAAAAACAATTAACATCAAGAAAAATAAAAGTTACCCTTATAATAAAATCTTTAATAATAATATCTATAACTTTTATTAAATTAGTAATCTTCTATTATATAAAATATAATTAAAATACTTCAAACAAACCATCTATTACAAAATAAATTATTAAATCTTATAAATAGAGCTTGACATTAGTTTAATTTTTACTCTAAACCACAGTTTATATTATAACAAAAACTGAAAACTGAACTAAACTAAAAACTAAAATCTATATATTTTAGTTCAAGAATATTAAACTAAAAACTAGTTTTTAGTTTAGGTTATATAAATTTTAATTTTTAATTTATTTATTTTTAAAATAAAAGATATAGCTAGTATTTCTTAATATATTAAATTAATTTTAATATATTATTTTATTTAAAAAATTTTATTAATAAAATAATACTATTTTATTTATATAAAAAAAAATTAAGAAAGAAAAAGTAACTAAAAAGTTTTAAAAATAATTAATAATATAAAATTTAATCTAGAAAAATATTAGTTAAAAAACTAAAATATTTTACTTAAAAAACTAATTAAAACAAATAGAATACCTAATATTATATTATTTAAAAAAAATAATAAAAATTTTTTTTTTTTCTATTATTAATAAAACTAGTATTTCTTTATCTTCTATTATTAATAAAATTAATATCTTTTTTATAATTAACTTTATAAAAATAAATAGTATTATCTTTATAATTTCCTTATTTATTATTATAAATAAAAAAAATATTATCTTTTTAATTATTATTATATTTAATAAAATTATAAATATTATTAATAAATTATAATTTAATAATCTAAAGCTAGATTTAATTATTAAAAAAAATAAAAAAAAAAAATAATAATAACTAATAATATTTTAATAATAATATTAAAATTAAACTTTTTATCTAAATTTATAAAAAATACTAGCTTGTTAAAAATAAATAATATAAAAATTTTATTATTATTAGAATTTTTAATATAATCAAGATTATCAAATCTAGGTAAAAAAATATTATTATTATTATTATAATTATTATTATAATTATTATAATTATTCTTATTATTATTATTATAATTATTATCTTTATTAATATTTTTTTTTATTTTATATTAATAATAATACTTCTCTAGTCTTTTATCTTAATAAATTTATTATTTTTATATACTTTATCTAATTTTTTTATCTAACTAAATAAAAAAATTATCTTTAAAATTATCCTTATATATTTTATTAAAATAGATCTTATAATTATAAATAAATTCTAAGAATTAATAATAAAATCTTATATCTCAAAATATAATAGTTTATTTTTTAATATAAATAACTAAAAAATTTAATATTAATAAAATTAATTAAATTAAAGTTAAAATTTTATTATATATAATAATAAAAAATTATATTTTTAAACTATATTACTAGGAATTACTTAATAATTTTTTAAAATATAAAAAAAATACTAATCTAGATATATATATTTAATATTTTTAATATTATACCAGCCAAAAGCTTATAAACAAAACAAAAAAATAAAAAATAAAAAAAAATTAAACTTATTAATCTTTACTACTTACAAATCTTTCTTAAAATCTTTATTAAAAAAAAATATTAGTATATAAATAAAATAATATAAATTAAATAATTAATATTAAAAATTCATTACTAAATTTTATTTTTTTAACTCTTATAAAATTTTAAGAAAGGGAAAAAGCTAGCTTTTTCCTTAAAATCTTTTTATTAATTAGATAATTATTTAATTATTTAAATCAAATTATAGTTTTTTTATTATTTATTAAAATAAGATTTAAAAAAACTATAATTATAAAAGAAGATAGTAAAATTAAAATAAATAATTTTAAGACTAGAATTTAATATTAATATTAGATTTTTTTATACTTTAAAAATTATTTCTTAAATATTATTATAAAAATTAAAAAAATATAAATTATTTTATTTTAAAAATATTATTATAATCTTATTTTCTAAGATTTAGAACAGAAGAATAGTATATATATATAAATAAAAATATATTTTTATTATTATTATAATCTAAAATAAGTTATTAATAAACTAATATTATATAATAAAATATAATATTTTATATTTAAGATTTTATTTTAAAAGAATAAAAATAAATTAATAAAATAAATTACTATATTTTTATAATAATAATTAATATTATAAACTTTATTTAGAATAGAATTAATATCAATATTTCTCTATAAAAGAAATATAAGATTAAATATAAAATACTTAATAAATAAAAAATTATACTAATAAATTAAATAATATCTAATTAAAATTAAAAACTATAAAAAAAAAACTTAAAATTTATAAATTTAATTAAGATATTTATATAATAAATTATTAATATTATTATATTAATAATATAAACTTATAATTATTTATATTATAAAATCTCTATTTAAAATAATTATAACTATAAAAATAATAGATTTTTTATTATATATTTTTAAAACTTCTTTATAAATTTAATAAATTATTTTAAATTTAGAGCTTTATATTTAAAAATTTATTATATACTATATAAAAATTCAGTAGTTTATAATTAATATTAATATAAATATTATTATTTATAATAATAAAGCTTTATAATTATATTATCTTTATTTATTTTTAAAAAATTAAATATATTATAAAACTTTATTTTTTTTAAAACCTAAAATATATTTATTATATTATTTTTTTTTAACAACTTCTAAACTAGCTTAATATATCTATTATTTAAATTTTTATATTATTTATCTATCAAGCTTTCTTAATTTACTATATATATAAGTAATTTATATTAAGTTATTATATTTTAAGTAATATTTTATTAATAAAATAATACCTTTTTCTTTATAAAACAGATATAAAGAAAATTAGTATAATATTTAATATTATTTATTTTAATTATAAATTTTTTATTAATAATTTTACTAATTCTTAATTTAATAATAAAAATAAATATATTATTAAAAAAGAAACCTATATCTAATATTAATCAATAGAAAAAGTTTAAGTAGTCTAAAATAAGCTAAATAAAAAAAAAACTAAATATATAATAAAAATTTTAGAAAAAAAAAATTACAAACAAAAACAAAAATAAAAATAATTAAATCTTTTATAAATATAAATAATATTAAAAAAGAAGATCTTTATATAAAATAATAATAAAAATACTCTAATAAAGCTTTATTAAAAGAAATTAAAAAATAAAAAACAAAATAAAAGAAAAAAAATAGATTAGTATTAATAAATATATTTATATAAATTAATATTAAATATTATATAAAACAAAAATTTAATATTAAAAAAAAATTTAATATTAACTATAAATTACTAATCTTATTACTATTTTTAAACAAGATTAATAATAAAAAAGATTTTAAAAAAAATTAATAAATAAGATAGAAGTTTAATAATATCATAACAATATTATAACAATAATAAAAAAAATTTAAAGTAAAATATAATTATGTAATTATAAATAAAAACCCTACTAATATTATTTTAAATAATTTAAATTATATACTAATTAATTTTAAAAATAATAATAAAATTACAAAAAATATAAAAAAAAAAAAAATCTTTTAATAATAATAATAATAATAATAATAATAATAATAATAATAATAATAATAATAAGAATAATAAGATATTACTATTTAAATACTAAAAAATTAAATATAAAAATATTTTTAATTTGGATAATACTAATAATAGTATTAATATAAATAATCCAGATTCTAATAAAATAAAATTATATAATAAAAAAAAAGAATAGAAAAATAAGGTTAATAATATTATTAAATCAAATATTAAAGATTTAAATAATTTATTTAATAAAAATAGTAAGATTACTACAAATCCCTCTAATAATAGTTTTAATAATAATTAAAAAAAAAATTATAAAGATTTTAAAAATCTTTAAATAGCTTAAGAAAATATAACTATATTTAAAAAAATTCTTAGAATTTTTTAGCTAGATATATAAGTATTTATAATAAATAAATAATATTTCTATTCTATTATTTAAATTTTATAAAATAAAAAGAAATATTATTTTATTAATAGAGTTTTAGTAAAAATAGTTTTAAATAAAAAAATAAAAAAAATTAATTATTTATATACTTAATATTAAGTAAATAAATAAGAAAACATTGAAAAAATAAATATAAATAAATATAAAATATAAAATAAGGAAAACAAAATGAAAATAAAAAAAAAGTATAAAATAAAAAAATATAAAAAAAGACTAGTTTCTTAAATCTATTAAAGATATTTTAATAGTAGAGAGAAAAATTTAAAAATTATAGTTAAATTAAATAATCTTATTTTATACTTTAAATAATAAAAATTAGGTATTAGTAGTGATAGTAATAATAAAGATATTAATAATATTATTTATTTATTAGTTATTTAATAAATATTAATAGTTATAAAAGATTATAAAAGTTAGTATACTTTTAAAGTTAAAATATATTAAAAATTTTAAAAATTATTTATTATTATTATTTTTACTAAGCTTTTTATTTAACTATAAAATAATATTTTTATTTAAATTATCTAATTAATAATAATTTTAGTATTTTTATAAAGTTCTTAAGCTTTATTATCAAAAATATTAATATATCCCAAAATCTTAATATTTTTATTAATAAAACAAAGAGTTTTTTGTTTTTTAAAAAAATTATTAAATATTTTACTATCTAGAAATAAGATAATTTTTTAAATAATTATAAAAACAAACTAGTTTTTTATAAAACTTTTATTATTTTAGTTATTTTTAAACCAAAAGTAAACTATTAAATATATAATAAGTTTAATTTATAATCTTATATTAATAAAAAAATTATATTTATAAAAAAAAGTAATATAATAAATTATTAATATAACTAAAATCTAATTAAATTAAAAAGAAAAGATTAATAGATATAAATATTTAATAAAAATAAATTTAGTAGAATAAAATAACTAATAAAAAAAATATAATAAATATATTAAATATTACTAATAAATAATAATATATTAATATTTAAGTCTAAAAAATTATTAATAGAATAATAAAAAAGATTAATATTAAGCTAGTTATATAATAAAATTAATACAATAATACTATAAATAAAATAACAAAAAAAATTAAAATTAAATTTTAAATTAATTTTAAAATTATAATAATAAATTTTTATTTTTTTATTAAGATTTAAAATATAAAAGTTTTATTTTAAAATTTAGCTAATATTTTCTTATTTATTTTTATTATTAATTATTTATAATATTTTCAAAATAAAATATTATATCTTTAAAAAATTTAATTAAAAAAGATTTAAGATTTAATAAAAATTTATATTTTAATATTATAATTAATTTTAAAATAGAAATAGTAGCTTAAATTCTTGTTAATTATTTTAAAAAATAAATTAATAAATATTTTATTAAATAGAATTTTTAAAAATTATAAAATTATTATTAAAACTTTTAAAAATTATATATTTAAGATATAGATTTTCTCTTTTATATTTAATAATATAAAATAGTAGTATAATTTTAATAAATAATTATTTATAAAATATATAATATTAAAAAACAGTTAAATAAAAAGATAAATATTTAATATTATTAAATATTTAAAAAATAGAAATATTATCTATATAGCTGTTATTTTATATATAAAAAAAATTAATCTATATTAATTTTTATTATAGATAAATCTAATAATTTTATAATTACTAGGTTATTTAGTAATTATTTTTTATTAATAATATTTTAAAATTTTATTATTATATAATACTTCTTTTAGATTTTAAAATAATAAAGATTTATATAATATATTTAAATTACTAAGGCTAAATATTAAATTTTCTTTATTATATAACATAAGATTTAATTTAAGAAATAAAATTAAATAAATTAAAAATAAAATTTTATAATTTATTTTTTTTAATTATAAAATATTATTAATATTTAATATATAGATTTTTCTTAATAAACTTATATTCTTTATAATTATAATATTTTAAATAGATAATAATTAGATATTATAATTATATTTTATTAAATTTAAGTAACTAATAAATAAATATATTAAAAATAATATTGTTACTATTATTTTTAATATCTTTAATTATTATAATTTTAGAAATTGTCTTTTTATAATTATTATAGATAATATAGTAAATAATCATTAGATAAAATAGTTCTTAATATATTAATAAATAAGATATTTTAAAAAAATATTTTATTTATAATATAAAAGTTTTTATTAAATTAAAAAAAGATATAATTGTATTTTTTTTGTTTTATTTATATTATTTAGTTAGTTATTAATATAATTATTAATATAATAAAAATTATAATAATTAATTATTATTATCTTAACCCTTTTATTAATATTAAAATTATAAAATTTTAGAATATATATATTTTTTTATAAAATATTTTTAATAACAAAATTAAGTGTTGATTTATAAATAAAATAATATTAAATTAAATATAAATTTAAATTTTTATTAAAATTATTATATCTTTATTATAATAATTTAAGTATTTTAAAAAAATTTAGCTATAATCTAAATATATATATATTTTAAAATATAATAAATAAAAGTTATAATTTATTAATTTAATTTTTAATATTAAAATTTATTAGAATTTAATAGTATAAATTTTTTTTGATTTATATAATTTTATAATATTATTTATAAATAAGTTTTTTATAATTGAAATAATTAATATTAAAAAATATATCTTATATCTATTAAATAGTTTTAGATAGAAAAAATAATTAAAATTTTATAATTATTTTATTAATATATATTACTTTTATCTAGATTAATATAGCTAGGTATTTATATTATTTAAAAATTTTATAATTAATTTTTAATTATATTAAAAACTTTATAATTTAATATTATAGATTTTGTATTGATTAAAAAAAAAATTTTTATAATATATTTAATACTAATCTTAATAAACTTAAATAGTATTATAAGAAAATAGAGAATAATAAAAATATTTTTTATAATTTTAATTTTATATTAATTTTAATTATTAAGTTTAGTATATATACTTCTTTTAATTAAGATTTATAATATTATAAGTTTTATTATATAAAGTTTATAAAATATTACTTAGCTTACTATAGTAAAAAAGATAATATTATTATAAATAAATAAGTTTAATAACAATCTTTATTTTAAAAACAACTTTTATTTTAATTTATTAATAATAAATTATTTAATTTATAATTTTATAAGCTTGATAACTTTTTTATTAAAATATAAATTTTATAATAAAATATAAACTTTTTAAATAAAATTAAATATTAAATCTAATTTAAAATTAAAATAAGATTTTTTTTAAATAAAATAATAGTATACTAATTTTATATTTAATAATTAGAATGTTTTTTTAATTAATAAAAATAGAATATTTAAGCTTATCTCTGCTTTTTAGAAATAATAAAAAATATATTTGTAATACTGATTATATTTATAAATATTAAGTATATATTTAATAATATATAAGATATTATTACTTATTACTATTATAGTTTATTATTAAAAATTATATAATATAAATAATTTTATAAATAAAATAATATTTTTAGAATTTAATTATATTCTAGAACTAATATCTTTTTATTTTTTAATAGTATTAATAATTTATAAATTATTTTATAAAATAAAAAATTATTAAGAGTTTTTATAAAAAAAATAAAAACTTCAAACTAGTGAAAAATTTTATACTAAATATAATTATTTTTTTAAAAATAATAAATATATTAAATAAAAAAGATTATAGAGAAAATTAGGAAAGAAAATAAGTACTTAAATATTATAAATAAAGATTTATTAACTAACTAGTATTTTTTTTTTATATAAATATTATTTTTTAACTATAAATAATTTAGACTATTATTCATTAAATCTATTTATTATATTTAAATTATAATCTAATTTAATCTAAAAACTTATCTATATATTATTTTATATATAAAATTTTAAAAAAATAAATAAACTAAAAACTAAAATTTGTATAACTTAAATTAAAAACTGGTTTTTAGTTTAATACTCTTAAACTAAAATATATGGACTTTGGTTTTTGGTTTAGTTTAGTTTATATAACATAATAATCAATTTTCAGTTTCAGTTAACCATTATCAAGCTCTACTTATAAATACCATAAAATCATTTAAACTAAATAATATTTTAAAATAATCAATTTTATTAATATATCTTTATTATTAAATCATTTTAAATATCTTATTTATTAATTATTAAAAAGTAATAATATCAGCTACAACACCAAATATAATAAAATTATATAAAAAAAGTTTCCAAAAAAAAGATATTTACCAAAAAATTATTAAAATTTAAAAAATTATTTGATAAAATTATTAAAATTAGGAAATTTTCTAATAAAATTATTAAATTTACAAAATCCCAAAAACAATATAAATAACATCAGGTTTTTTTAATAATATATCTTTTAGCTAAATATATATTAATAATATATATTGAGGTTAAAAAAAAAATCCAATAAAAAATATAACCACTAAGACTCAGAGACATTTGATTCCAGACCTTCCCCATAGGTTGAAGTTCTGGTTTATGAGACAAATTAATATTTATAAAAAAGATAGAATCTAGTTTATTTAAAAAAAAAAAAATTAGATTAGGGCTAAACTTTTTAAAAAAAAAATTAAATTTATATAAGATAAGTTAAATTTAAGAAAAAAATATTAAAATATAATAAAAAACCTTTTTAGTTATATTATAATATTTAGATAATATATGCTTTATGATAATAGTATATTTATAAATATATTTAAAATGAGTTATTATATATAGTAATCTTATTAATATTTTTAGTATAATAATTTTATATATACTTTAAAATATATTATTATATTATTTATTTAAATAAAATAAAATAATTATATAATATTATATATTTATTATATAATAAACTAGAAGGCTGCTGCGCAGCACTTAAACCCGACTGAATAAAGCTGCCTAGTATATAATTACTAATTACTTATTATTATTTAATTACTTATTATTTAATTACTTATTATTTAATTACTTATTTATTGCGCCCAAGGTCCCTTAGTCGAGCCCGCCTTCGGCGGCCTCTCCCTCGGGACCTAGGGCGCTGCTGCCTGCTAAGTGTGCTGCTGAGTGTGCTTGTTGCTGAGTTGCTAGTATATTAATTTGGTGGGGTGTGCTGCTGAGCTGTGCTTGGCAATATATTTTGTGGAAGCCACCCTCTAGAGCATACATATATGAGGTTTTTTCTTTTTTTATGTTGCAGACCCGGTAGCTCTAAAGAGACCCTCCTTATCAGTCGGGCAAATCTTGTTTTTAATATTTTATAAATATCTTAGATTTTAATAAGATTTTTATTATATAATAAATATATAATATTATATAATTATTTATTATTATTTAAATAAATAATTTTATATATAATATTAAAATTAAGGATTGTTTATGTAATATTTCTTATTTAAATTAATATTAAATTATCAATATTAAATTATAAAATATTAATAAATACTTAAACTAACCACTAACACTTAAAAATATTTAATTTTAGATTATCTTTTATATATAAAGGATAATGTAGCTTTATAAAACAAATTATCTTAAAATCTCAATTAATATATTAATTATTAGTATTATAAAAGATTTTTTTATTAATTTTTTTATAATTTTTTAAAATATATTTATAATATTATTATATTATTAATTAATATATATATATATATACATTAAATCTTAAATTATATTATAATATATAATATAATAATAAACTATTATAATATTTATTATATTATTAAATTATTTATTATTATTATTATTATTAATAATTTTATTTTTATAATATAGTAGTATATTATTTTATAATATACCTTAATATTTACTATGTTATTTATTATAATATCTGGTATAGTAGTATAATATAATATAATTTTTTTTTATATTATTGTTATTATTAATCTAAATTTATATATTTAAATAGATTTATGTTTGATTGAATAAAGGAATAAAAAATTAAATGCATTTATAAATAATTCTTAATTTTTATATTGAAAATATATTATTAAACATATATTTAATAATATTTAATAATATTTATTAAAATTTTTTTTTAAAAAATTACTATATTAAAATAATAATAGTATAATATTATTAATAAAAAATTTTTAATATTATTAATAAAAAATTTTAATATTTTTATATAAAAATTAATTTTTTAATTAGATTTAGATTTAATATAAAATTTTAATAATATTAATATTATAAACATTTTTTTCAAAAATTTTATTAATTTAAGAGATTATATTACAGCTTAATAATATATTATAAAAATATTTAATTAGATTTAAATGTTGTGTAAACAACCTTCTAATTATTAAATATGTTAAATTAATAGTTATTATTAAACATACTAAATTAAACTATTATTTAATAAAATATATTAAATTTATTTAAAAATTTAATAATATATTTTTAATATATATACTTAATGTTAGTTTTTTATTTAATAGCTTTAAATAAATCTTTTTTTTAATTAAATATAATTTAAATGCCCGACTGAATAGGAGGGTTAAAATAGAGCTACCAGGTACATGAGAATACAGCTGTGCTCTAAAAAGTAAACTTTAAAAAATATATTATCTCAACGATTAACACAAATAAAATTGTGCTTAATACCTATTAAACTATATTGTATAAACTACTAATAACAAAAATTTGGATTAAAGTTTAAACCTAACTAAAGATAGATATAGGTAGAAGGCTGCATACACAATACAAAAACATCTCTACTAAAGTTATTCTTCGGTCGGGTTTAAGTGCTGCGGCAGCAGCCTTCTAGTTTTATTATATTATATGCCCGACTGATAAGGAGGGTCTCTTTAGAGCTACCGGGTCTGCAACATAAAGAAAGAAAGAACCTCGCGTATCTGTGCTTTGGAGGGTGGCTTCTGCAAAATGTGTTGCCGAGCGCAGCTCGGCGGCGCACCCCACCAAATTAATAGTATGCTCAGCAGCACGCTCAGCAGCACGCTTAGCAGCACACTTAGCAGCACACTCAGCAGCACACTTAGCAGCATGCTCAGCAGCACACTCAGCAGCACGCTTACCCAGCAGCGCCCAGGTCCCAAAGGAGAGGCCGCTGAAGGCGGGCTCGACTGAGGAACCTGGGCGCTAGAAGATTCAAGAAGGCGCTAGATTCAGTCAGGTTTAAGTACTGCGCAGCAGCCTTCTAGTTTAATTATTTAATTTTATATTATTTTAGTTTATATTTTTTTTATTTATATAGAAATTAGTATATTATTAATTTTTATAAAAAAAAAAATTAATATTATAAAATAAAAATATAATATTTAAAATTTTATATTTAATTATTAAAGAGAGTATATAGAATTTTTATATATATTTAATTTATTATTTTTATAAAAAATATATTATTGAATATTTATTTAATATATTTAATAATATATATACTTAATAATATATATATTTAGTAGCATACTTAACACACATATTTACCTAGCAGTGTTTAGGTTTTAAAAAAAAGGTTGTTGAAAGCAGGTTTGACTAAAGATACTAAAAAATTTAAGAAATAAATTTAGTTGGGTTTAAGTGTTGTGTAATAATTTTTTTAATATAAATTTTTTTTATATTATATATAAAATAATAATATATTTATTTATTTTAAAAATTAATTTTTTATAAAATAATTTATATAAAACTAAAAATAAATAAAAATAATTTTAAAGAATAATTTAATTTTATAATATTTAAAACTAGAAGATTGTTGTAGTATTTAAACCTAACTAAATTTAGTATTTTTTTAAAGCTTTTAGTGTCTAGGTGTTACGATGGTGGTAAGTTATAATAATGAAGATTGATTATCTACCAAATGCTGCTATATATATCAGACCTTCAGTATACAAACAAATATTATCCTAAATAAAAGTGTTTAGCCTAGGGGTTGTTGTATAGCCATATAATATAATAAAGATATAAATTTAATAATTAATATATAATTACAATAAAAGGAGTTATAAAAGAAAGAATACATAAATAAACTTAAAAATAAAAAATAAAATAATAATAAATAGAATAGTAGACAAAATATTTATATAAAATATCAATTTCAAAAACAAATATCTAATTTCTAGATATATCCTTAAATCATATCTATAGGTTGTTTTTAAATATTATACTATTAAAGTTTCTTTTAACTATTAATATAATAAAATATAACAGTAATAATATAATAATATTAATATTCTTAATAAAGATATTAATTTATAATAAATAAAAGTAAAAATAAATATAATAGTTAGTTAAAAACACAACAATTCTAATAATTTAAATATTTTAATAATTATTCAAGTTAGACTTAGATAACAACAAAATAACCAATAAGATTAATAGTATATTTTATTAAATAACTTAAAAAAATAATAATAAGATATTTATATATATACTTTTTTTGATTTATATCTTTAGTAATTATTTCCCATACCTTTTTAATAAAAATGTTTATTAATAAGCTAAACCCAAAAAACTAGAACTATAAATAAATATTATTAAATATATTTCTTAATATTAGTATATATTTTCTAATATATCTTTTTTCTATAATATATATTTTTTTTAAAAAAAAATTTTTTTATATTTTTTTATCATAAGTATTATAATAAATATTTATATTTTACAATATTATAACAGATATTATATAAAATAGTTTTACTAATATCAAACATAAATATAATATTTATAAATAATAAATATATATAGATTTAATTATAATATAATAAAATATATAGTATTTATTAACTTGTATAATTACTAGCTGTTTATTATTTAAATTTTTTAATCAAATTAAATATATTAAATTTTTTTATCTAAATCTATTTACTATTTTTATTTAAATAACTATTTAATAAAATATTTAATTATTTTTTTTTTAATAATAATTTTTTAAAATATTTTTTTTATTTTATATAAATCTTACTTAATCAAGCCTAGCCACTTGTTTTTATATTTTTTTTTATATAAATTTTTTTTATCATTTTTTCAATATTAATTTTAAATAAATAATTAAGATTATATTATAAATATTATTTATTTTTTATAAATATAAAATTTTAAATTTATATATTAATAATAAAATCATATATTTAACTTTTATAAGATTTATTTTTTATTTTTCTAATTTAAAAAATAGATTATTCTACTTAATATATCTTTTTTAATCTTTACTTTTAAAATTTATAAAAATATAATTATTAATAACTATATTAAATAGTAGTATATAGCTATTATTATATTATTAATATATATATTTCTAAATATAAATATAAATATTATTAATTTTTATAATTATTATAATTTTCTTAGTTTTAAAGATTAATAATTATATTATTATAATAATATCTTATAAATCACAGCTATAAGTGATTTTATTTAGATTTGTATTATTTAATATTATAATTATATTATTAAAATTAAATTTAATATTTTTATATATTTATAGTTATATCTACTTACTATTACTTTTTATTATTTATATTTAAAGCACTAATTCTACTATTTAATTAGATTACTTAGATTAATTATTAACTTAAAGATTATATATTATTATCAAAATCTATAAAATAATAATAATATCTTTTATTAAAAAATAAAAAGAAATTTATAATTCTAGTTTAAAATAATAATATTTAGAAATTCTTAATTATAAATAATATAGTAGAAAAAGGTATTATTTTATTATTTAATTATTTAAATAGATTTTCTAAATAAGATCTTTTTTAACTTTAATTATTTATTTATTATTAGTTTTATTATATCTTAAAAATTATTATTATTAAATATTAATTTATATACAAAAAAATTATTATTAATTACTAATACTGGTAACAATATTTAAATAAAATCTATATATAATATTTAAAATAAATAATCTATTTTAATCCTTCGTAATTAACTATAAAAAATATAACAAAAAATTTAATACAAACAATATATTTTATAATATTATAAATCTTTTTTTAACTATTTATTTAACTTTTAAATATAAAAGTTTTAGACTATTTTATTATATATTCTATAGTAGTTAATATATTTATAATTATTATATATAATTTCAAATATTTTATTAATTATAGTCCCAAGAATATACAATTAATATTTTTTATTAATTTAATCCTCTAAAATAAGAATATTATTATTATATAATTTAAAAAATAATTCTTAAGTTATTAAATATTATATATTATTATTATTTTTATAAATATTTTTAATATTTAAATTATTAATAATTAACTTAAAATTATTATTACTATTATAATTATTTTAGTTTTAAAATTAAAATTTAATTTAATTATTATTATTATTATAATAAAAATATAAGTTATAAAAATATAAATTTTATTATATTTTAATATATTTTATTTTTTATATTTTAATGATAAGCATAAAAAAACATTAATTATCATATTAATTTTATTTAGATAATATTTTATATATAGATTTTTAAATTATAATAAGTAAATATAAATCTTAAATTAATATAATAATTATTTAATTTAACCTTTTTTATAATATATACAACCAGCTAATAATTAGTATATATTATATATATAAATAAATTCTTTATTTAATATTAGATTTTCTTAATTATTTATAATATATAAATAATTTCTAAATTTATTAGCTAATATCAAATTTTATTATTTTTTAATAATTTAAATAAAAATATTATTAACTATATAGTTGTTTTATTAAATAAATCTTTTTTTATATATATCTTATCTTTTTTTACGTAATATATTATAGTATTAAAATTTTTTATTAATATATTAATATTTATAAACAGAAGATATTTAATATTTAAATAGTATAAAAACTAAATTTTTTTAAAAATATTTTATATATATAAATACACTCAATATATTTTATTATTATTAATAATTATTATTATATTTAAAATTATAATATTAATTATATAGTTATAGTCTTAGTATATTTAGTTTTATTTTTTATTAATATTTTCTCTATAACTAGTAATTTAGCAGAGTTTATAATTTTATAATATTCCAATTTTAACTTAATAATTATATTAATATTATCTTTAGGCTTTATACAATAATATAATATATTTTTTAAAATTTAATCTTTAATTTTAGTAGTAGTTCTATTATAATAATAAATAAAAAAATAATATATTTATAGATAATTAATTATTTTAATATATATTTCTAGTTTTTATAGTATTTTTAAAAATTTTAATATAATTATTATTATTAACTTCTCTTATATAATATATATATTAAAATAATTTATTACTTATTTTAAGATAATATAAAATTTAATAAAATATTTTTAAAACTTTAGTTTAATATTATATTTATTTAATATAATAAATATATTTTTATTTAATTAAATATATTTAAATATATTTTATATAAATTTAATATACTTAATTAATATAATATATTTAATAAGTTTATAAAAAATATATTTTAATTTTATTTAATATTTATATAATAAATAGAATTAGTTCAATACTATAATTATAATCTTAAGATTAAACTTTATAATTATATTATTTATATATATTCTTATTTATAATATTAAATAAAAAATATATTTTATTTCTTTTTTAAAATATTAAACTAATTTTGTTGTATTTATAGATACTACTTTTATTTAATTAATATTATAATATAAAATAATTATTAGTTTTTAATATTCTTTTAATATTATACCTAATTCATAAAATAATAATATTAAATTATAGTAAGATATAATAAAGTAGTTTTTTAATTATACTATAATTTCTTCTAATTATATTAAAATAAACTAGTCCAATTTTATAATTAAATTTAATATATAAATATTAATTATTATTTAATATTTAATATTTTAAATAGTATTTTTAACTTTCTTATTTATATATAAAAGTTTATTTATTTTAATAAATAATAATTTTAATAAATATTCTTAGGATTATTATTTATATATTTTTTAACCTTTTTAGGCTAGTATTTATAGATTATGTTATAATTTATTTTTTAATTATAAATATAGATAAACTATATTTAACTCTATTTACTAATCTTATTTAACCTTTTATATATTATTAAAAATAATATTTATTTATTTTTTATCTGTATTTACTAATTAGTATATATATTATAATTATAATTTTTATTTATAATTATTAATTAATAAAATCCATATCAGATTCTATATCTTGATTAATTTATTATATAGTACTTAGAGGGTTAAGTATTTATATATTAAATCAACATAAATATCTTTTTTAAATTTAGTATTATTATAATAGTTTATTAATTTAATTATTATTATTTAATTAATAATAATTTCAATCTTTATAATAATAGTATTTTTAGTAAGGTTTCCAGTAGTAACTTTATAATATTAATAACTCAATTATTAATAACTAATATTAATTTATATTTATTTAGGATATTTTTTATAAATCTTAACAAACTACCTGTTAAAATTTTAATAAAATTAATTAAATAATTAAAATATATTATAAAATTATATTTAAATATTATAACAATAAAAAAGAAACTATTATACAATAATAAATTATTAATAACAAATAATTTATAAACTTTATTATTAAAAAATAATAAAATAATAAATATAGCCTCAATAGTATTCATTAATATTATTATTATAATTAAAATTTTTATAATTTTCAAATATCTTTTATATATTATTATTATTAATACTAATTAATTATAATATCTTAGGAATTTAATAGTATATATATTATAATTAATAGTAACTTTTTTTAATTATAAAAAATCACTACTTAATAATATATTTAGCTTTAAAAAATCTATTATATAAACTTTTATATTTATAAATTTCAATATATAACTATATTTTTTAAATTTAATATTAAGATATAAATAATAATTATATATATATGCCCGACTGAAAAGGAGGGTTTATTGTTGAACTCCCCTGCCCAATCCCTTTCCACTAAAATTTGCCTAGTGATCCGCTAAAGTTAATGTGTTGTTTCTTGGCATTTCTTGGTAAAATGGAGTTATTTGGTTATACCGGAGATAAGTGGAGTTAGGTGACTTGGAAAAAATATATTAAAAAATTAATATAAAAATAAATAAAAAAATATTATGATGTTATGTATTAAAAATTAATTTAATATATAATATGCGTTGCTTAGTAAGCAGCACCAAAATAATTAAAAAATTAAAAATATAAAAAAATAATATTAAAAAATTAATATAAAAATAAATAAAAAATATGGTGATGTTATAAACACTAAATTAATTAATATTAAATTGTGTGTTGCTGACTAAGCACGCTATTAATAATTTAAAAAATAAAAATAATTAAAATAATATTAAAAATATTAATATTAAATTAAATAAAAAATATTATGATGTTATGTATTAAAAATTAATTTAATATATAATATGCGTTGCTTAATAAGCAGTGTAATAATAATTAAAATAATAAAAATAATTAAATAAAATTAAAAAATATTAATAAAAAAAAATAAAAAATTTATTATTATATAATATATACTAAATTAATTAATAATAAAATAAGTGTTGCTTACTAAGCATAATATTAATAATTTAAAAAATAAAAATAATTAAAAAAAATAAAAAAATTAATATTAAAATTAATAAAAAAATATAATAACGTCATATATACTAAATTAATTAATATTATATTATGTGTTGCTGACTAAGTACGTTATTAATAATTTAAAAAATAAAATTAATTAAAATAATATTAAAATATTAAAAACTCAAAATAATAATTACAAAATTTATGCTAAATTAATTAATATTAAATTAAGTATTACTTATTAAGCATGTTAATAATAATATAAAAAATTAAAATATAAAAAAGTATTATTAAAAATTTTAATAAAAAATAATTGAAATAAATAATTAAAAAATAAATAATTAAAATATAGAACCTTCTAGCAAGCACCAGGGTCCGGAAGGAGAGACCGCCGAAAGCGGGCTCGACTGAGGGACCTTGGCGCTTAATTAATAATTATATTAATAATTATATTGATAATTATATATTAATATCAAATTATAAAAGCAGGGTAACTGTATTTTCAGTCGGGTTTAAGTGCTGCGAAGCAGCCTTCTAGTTTAATAGATTTTAAACCAGATATTATTATTAAATTAGTTATTATCTAGATTTTATTATTAAAATTCTTAAAATTAATTTTTAATTATATTTTATTTATTATTAATATTATATATTTAGAGTTTAATACTACTAGATTTTAGGTTAGCTTATCTAAATAAATATAATATTTAATATATATATAAAACTTATATATTATTTCCTTTATATTATAATAAACTATTATAGAGATTATTATCTTTTATTATTTTATACTAATATTAAATATAAGTATTACTATATTATTATAGTTATTATTTATATTATTTATATTTTTAAAATAGCTTAATCTATACCTAGTATCTAAATACTAGAATATATTAATATAAAATATAAATTCTTTATTATAAATATAACATATTTAATTAATAATTATAGTATTATTTAATAATTATTTTTTATAATAAAATATTTTTATAGCTTTAATTATAATTATCTTTTATAATATATTTATAATTTTAGAAAATATCATTATTTTTATAGCTTAGTAAGTAATTATTATTATTATTATTAATATTAATATTATTATTTTTAAAATTAGAGTTTTTAAAATCTATATACTTAAATAATTATTAAAGTATAAATTAATAATTATTTAAATATATTTATTATATTTATATAATAGTTTTAATATTATATTAATAAAAGTTTTTTTTAGATTTTTAAAATATTTCTAAACCTAATAACTAGTATTATTATATATATTATAATTATTATAAAATAATTTATTTATTTATTTCTTTTTAAATTTATTATTATAATATTCTTTAAAATATTTAAATATAAAACTTTTTTTTATAATTTTTAAATAACTTCTTATTATAATTACTATAATTGGTTTTATCTTATAATTTTTATAATTTAAAGTTCTTATTTTTACAATAAAATCTATAAGTGGACTTAAATCTATAATAATTATAATTATAATCATTATACTAATTTTAATCTTGTTTATTATAATTATAATTATTATTATTATTAATATAATTATTATAGTTATATTTTGGATTTAATAATAAAGATATCTTATAAGTATATAATTATTTCCAAATAATCTTATTAATAAAGATTATAAAATAAGATATTTATATGATAATTTTAATTATAAAATTACTACTTAAAATTTTAATAAAAAACTATTATAAATTATAATTAGTTATATTTATATATTATATTGTTTATAAACTTTAATATTCTTAATTATATACTAAATATATATTACAAGATTAAAACTATATTATAGATTCTTAATAATAAATATTACTCCTAAAAACTCTTTAATTAATTATATTCTAAAAGATTTAAATTAATTAATAATTTTATTTAATATTACATTTATAATTAGATTATTATAAATATCTATTTATAATTATATATTTAATTCTTTATAGAATTAATTTAAAGTTTTTTTATAAAAATAATCAAAAATATTATGTAAACAAGATTTAATCTTTTTATAATAATAATTTTTTTATTTTATTTATTTATAAAAAGATATTTTAATATATTAATATCTTTTTATTAGTTATTATATTTTTTTTTATATAATTATAAATAATTAAACTAGAATAGATTTATAATCTTTAACTTAATTTCTAATATTTTATTTAATAATTATAATAATAAATTAATACTATATATCCTATATTTTAGATATTATTATAACTAAAATAGCTATTAAAATAATAGATATTATAATAATTAGTATTACTATTATAATAATTATTATAATAACTATAATAATAATATTTAAGATAATATTTAAAACAATACCTACAGCAATACCTATAATAATTATTATAATAATACTTATAATAACATCTATAATAACATAAACTGTTATAATAAATATTATAAAATATTTATAAAAGTACCTATAATAATTATTATAAAAATACCTATAACAACACAAACTATTATAATAAGATAATAAATAAAACAATTAATAATTATTATATTGTTATATTAACCATATATATTAATATTCTATAATTTATTATATTTAGTTAATAACTAGGTTCTCTTATAATATTTATTATATAATTAAAGCTAGTAATTTTAATATTAATATTAAAATCTTTAGGTTTAAAGATAATATCAACAATATTCATATACTTCTTATATTTAAAAATGATATAAAGCCTAATACTATAAAAAGTAATATAATATTTAATATAATATTTATATTATAACTATAATTTTATTTATATTTATAATTTTATATATATTTATAAGTTAGGTTTAGATAATAAATATATAAATTCTCTATATAACCTAATAATACCAATATTAATATTTTATATTTATCTATTTAATATTAATAATTATTGTTAAAGTATGTCTAGATACTATATTTCTATTATAAATTGTATATATAATTTATTAAATATATTATAAAATATTATAAGTGTTATTGCTGATGGAAGCATAATGGACATATCTCTGTTATAGAGGTATGTCTGATTGATAATAATGTTAATATATTTTTTAAATTTTTATTTGAAAATATATTTTTAAAAGAATAGATAAAAAGGATAATAAGGTTGAAATTTTGTTATTATCTACTTTTTTAATAAAATAAATAATTTAATAATAATTATCTTTTATATATGGTTGTTTTTGTATTTATAATAATATTTTAGCTTAATTATTATTAATAATATAAAAATTATTCTAGGTATAAATATTTTAGGTAAATTATTTTTTAAGATTTCTAGTATCTTTAATTAATATTATTATTTTTATAAGAAAAGTTATGTTTTTTTTTATAATTAGCTTTTATTTAATAGTTATATTTATATATAATTATATATTATATTATTATATATAATTTAATTTTTTTTATAATAAAGTTTGTATTATTTAATATTATATATTATATATTATAACTATGAATTTATTTTTATAATATATATTTTTATATTTAGAGTTTTTATTTTTTTATTTTTTAAATATATTTGTTAGGTTATATATTCTATTTTAGTATATAATAATTTATAAGTAATTTTTTAATTTATTTATTATATTTTAATAACTACTCTATTTTAAAATTTTATTATAAAATTATAATATATGTTTCTTATATATTAACTAGTTTGTTTTTTTTTAAATAGAATTTATTTAATTTTATTAAATCTTTTTTATTAAAAATTCTTTTTTATTATAAAAATATATTCTTTTTTTTTAAATCTTATTAATTTTAAGTTTATATTTTTTTTATAAAGTTTATAATGTTAATACTATTAATACTTATACTTAAGTATATATTTATATTATATTGGTTTTATTTTTAAGCTTAAATTCTTTATATTAAATATATATTATTATAGTATTAAATTAAGATATTTTTTATATAAAATTTATTATATAAATAATACTAAAATATATTATTTATTTAAAATTTATATTACAATAATTTTAATTTATATTATTATATTATAACATTTATTTTATAAGTTTATTAAAACTTATATATAACTTTTATTTATATTATATTTTATAAAATTTAAAATAAATAATTTTTATTTATATTACTAAATTAAAATTTATATTATAATAGTTTTAGTTTATATAATTATTTATAAAATTTATATTAAGCTTAATATTAAATTTATATTGTAAAATTTAATACTAAACTTAATATTAAATTTGTATTATAATAATTTTTATTTATATTATTTTTTATAAAGTTTATATTAAATTTATACTATAATATATTTTATATTATATTATTAAGTAAAAATTTATATTATTTTATAATTTTATTTTATAAAATTAAATTAAAATTTGTGTTATTATAATTCTTTAGTTTTTTAACTAAAATTATAATTTTTAAAATATTTTTTATAAAACTTTATATTTTTTAAATAAATTTTACATATTATTATTAGAATATTTTAAATATATATAAAAAGTTTCTTTTATTATTTTTATTTTAAATTTAAATTTTTTTTTTATTTTATTTTATTTTATTTTTAATTATATATATTTTTATATATATAATTATTTTCATTATATTTATATTCTTAATTTTTTTTATTTTTTTATTTTTTTTTTCTTTTAATATTATATAATATAATAATAATATTATCACTTTTTTTAACCCAAATTTTATTAATACTAATATTATAAATCTAATTTTAATATTTATTATAAGTTTATTATTTTTTATAACAAATATTTTAATTAATAAAAGATTTATTATTTATATACTATTTATTATTTTTAGTTTAATTAAAACTATTATACTAAATATAAGTTTTGTTTTTATTTAAAAATATTATATATTTTTAATAAATAACTTTTTTTTAAATATAAAGTTTTAATTAAAAATTTTATTTAATTTAAAAATATTTTTTTAACTATTAATATATATATTATATATATATATATATTTAATTTATTTATTATTTTTTTATAAAATAAGTATATTTTATTTTAAAAATATTTAATATTAATTTTATTATTAATAATATTTTTATTATTATTTATAATTTTAATTTATTTTTTAATATTATTTATTTTATTATTAAAAATATTAATTTTGTGGTATTATTTTTATATATATCCTTTATTATTAATTTAGTATTGTTTTTTTTTTATTTTTATTATTACTATTATTATTATTATTTTTAATATTTTTTATAAAAAAGGTATTTATTATTTAGAAATATATATAGCTCTAAAAAACTTATATTTAGATAATAATTTTAATAGAAATAAAAATTATAATATATAAATATATTATTAATAAATATATTAAAAATCTTTTTAATTTTAAATATAAATTATTAATTTTAAGTTTTCTTTCTAATAAATATTTTTTTTTAAAAAGTTGTATTAGATTTCTAGTTGAATTTTAAATTTTATTTTAAATATTTTTTTATAAAAAAATCTCTGTTATATATAATTTTTAAAATTATATTATATATTATTATATTTTATTAAATAAAATTCTTTAAATTTATAAAGCAATACCAACTTATAGAAATAATAATATTATTATAATTTTAATATATTTTAAATATTTTTTTAAAAAGTATTTTATAATTAAATTATTTTTAATCTTTTTATATATATTTTTTATATAAAAATAAGTATAATATCTTTATAAAAATATATATTATTATATTATTAATAGATATATATAAAAGAGTTAATTTTTTATTTTTTATTTTTTTTTTAATTTAAAAATAAATAATATTATAATATTTAATTTTTTATTAATTTTTTGGATTAATAGTTATTATAATAATATTTTTATTATTTATAAAGAGTTTAATTGTAATTATATTTATATTTTCGTATAAAAAATATTTTATTATATTATATATATTTTAGAGAAATTTGTAAATCTATATTATTTTTTTATTAATATAATTATTTATAATAATTTTTATTTTTATATTAGAGATAATTCTTATTAATTATAATTTATTTAATTATAATATTATTACTCTATAGAAATTAAATATATATTTTAATATAGATTTTTAATATATTTTTTTAAATCTTATTATTTAAATTTAATTTATATTAAAATATTTTTTTAATATTATAATTTTTTTAGTATATATAATTTCTTTACTTTTTAAATTTAATAGATATTTATAAAATTATAATATAGTTTTTTAATATTTTTTTTAAAAAATATTTAAATATTAATTTAATTTAGTAATAATATATATTATATTAAATTTTATATTTTATATAATATAACTAGTACTATCTAGTATATTTTTATAAAAAATAGTTTTTTTTAAAAAAAAAAAAATTTTAATTATATATTTTTAAATAAAATTATTTTAAATTTTATAAATATAAATTTTATTTTTATTTTTAAAAAATTATATTTTTTTAATATAAAGTATATATAATCTTTTTAATTTATATATAATTATTTTTTTTTTTATTATAAATTATTTTTATATTAAGAAATTTTTAAATTTTTTTTTTAAATTTTTTATTTTAATTTTTTTTTAAAATATTATTTTAGTATACTCTATCTTAAAAAGATTTTTTAAAAAAAGAAAAATATTATTTATATAAATAATAATAATAAAATTATTTTTAATATATAGAGATATTTATTTATTTAAGAATACTTTACTCTATAAAAAAAACTTTAAGATATTAAAAAATAATAAAATTTTTTATTTTATAAATATAATATTTATTTTAGATTATAAAAAAAATTCTAAAAAAGAATTTTATATAAATTTTTTCTTTTAAAGATAAAATAATATTAAAAAAAGCTATTTTTATATTTATTTAATATTTATATACATTTATATTTATTGTTAAAATAAGTACTATTTTTATAGTTTTAAAATTTATTATTAATATATAAATCTTTATATAATAAATCCTATATTTTTATTTATATTTTTTAATAATAAGTTTTATTTTATAAAGTATAATTTTATCTAATTAAATCTTTTTTTACAAAATTTATTTAGTTTTTATTTTTTTAATTTTTAATAAGATTAAGTTAATTTTTTAAAATATTTTATTTTTTTAAAAAAAATTAATTTTTTTATTAATAATTTTTTGTTATTTAATAATATTTAAAATTATTAAAGTTATTTTTATATTTTTAGATTTTAGCTAATTTATTACTTTTATTATTTTTATTATATAAATTTTAATTTTTTTTAAAGATTTTTTAGAATTTTATTTTATTATAAAAATTTTTAATTGAATCGAGAAATTCTAATTTTTAAATTTAGATTCTTTTTTAATTTTTATATTTTTTACAATAGAAGGTATATTTATTAAAATATATTTTAAAATCTTTTTAAATTTTAAAGTAATTTTAGATTAAAATATTTTATAATTTATTATTTTATTTTTTTAACTAAATTATTTTTTTAAAAAAATTTTATATTTTATATTAATTAATAATTTTTATATAACCTAATAAAAAATCTTTTTATATTTTTTTTTTAAAATAATTATTTTAATAGTTTTTTTTTTAATATAATAACATAAATATAATATTTAAAAAGATAAAAATTATTATATTTTAATAATAATTTTATTAATTTTTTATATAAAATCATAGCTAGTATAGTTTAAATATTATCTATAAAAAATTTTCTTTAATTAATAAAATATTTATTTAAAATATAAATAATAATTTTTAAAGTTTTTATTTAAAAAACTTTTAATAAATTTATTTTTATTATTATAATATTATTTATTTTTTTTATAAAATAGTTTACTTTTTTAATTTTTTTATTTTAAATATAAATATATAAAATATTTATTTTAACTTTATATTAGAGTTTATATAGAAGTCTTTTATATTTATAAAGATAAATTTAAATATATTATTTATTTTTATTTTAAATATTTTTTAATTTAGATATTATTTTTTTATAATAATTAATTATATTAGCTTATTTTTAAATTTTATTTTAAAAAAATAAAATTTAATTTATTTATATTTAAAAATAATTATTTATTATTATTAAAGTATATTTTATTAAAAAGATAATTAATTTATCTAAATTTTTATTTTATATTTATTTTAAAAAGTAGTTATTTATTATAGATTTATAAAATTTATATAAAAAAGTTTTAATAATTTTATTATTTTTTAAAAAAATTAGTATTTTATTAAGTATTATTATTTGTTTTTTATATATATATAATTTATAGATATAGTTTACTTTATCTAACAGAGTAGAGTTTTTTATTTTAAAAATTTAAAAATTTTTTTTAATTATTTTAAAATAGAGGTATTTTAATTTATAATACTATATCTTTAATATTTTAGAAGGTAAAAGTTTAATAATTTTAAATATTTATTTTTTAATAATTAAAATTTTAATTTATAAAGAAGATATAAAATCTAGCTCTAATTTAATATTAAAAATATATTGTTTTAAGTTAATAGTTTTTTTTATTTTATAAAATTTTATTTTTATATTTTTTATACAAGTTTCTATTAAATAATTATTATAAATTATAAAATAATTTTTTTAATTAAAATTTATTCTAAAATCTTTATTAATAAATTTTTTAATTATTATTAAATTTAAAAAAATAATTATTATAAATTATAAAATAATTTTTTTAATTAAAATTTATTCTAAAATCTTTATTAATAAATTTTTTAATTATTATTAAATTTAAAATTATCTTTAGGATATAAAAAACTTTATTTTTTTTATAATATATATAATTATTTTAATATATATAGTTTTAATCTTATGTACTTTTATATAAAAGTTATTTATTAAATAAATCTTTTTTTTAATAAAAAAAAATAATAAATATTAAAAAAATCTTTATTATTATAAATTTAATTATTAATATTTAAGTCTATATACTATTCTTTATAAAAAATTTAATTATATAAAAAAGTATTTTTATATATTTTATAACTTTATTAAAAAAAAAATTTTTATAATATAACTATAAAAAACTATAGATTTATTATTAATTTTAAATAAAATTATATTAATATCTTTTTTAAAACACTCTGTTTTTATATAATTATAATAGTAAATATTATTATACTTTTTATAATATATATATATAGATTTTTTATAATAAAATTTTTTTTAAAAATAACCATATTCTTCTTTTATTAAAAGTTTATTTAAGATTTTTTTTTTTAAAAGATATTTATTTTTTAAATTTAATAAGTATTTTTGTTTTTTAACAATATTTTTTATTTTTTTATTTAATTTTAATTCTAATCTTACTATATATATTAATATAATAGATTTTCTGATTTTAAAAAAATTATCTTTATTTTTTTTTATAAAAAAAATATTTATTAGATATTAATAATACCTTTGATATATATCTTACTTTAAATTAAAAAAGTTATATATTTTTTAAATATATATAAATAAAATAATAAATTTATTTTCTAGTATTTTAAAAATAATTATAATTAAATATAAGAATATTTTATTAATAAAATTTTTATTTATTAAAAAAACTTATTCTTTTTTAAAATTATTTATAGTTTTAAAAAAATTTATTACTATTTTATAAAAAATTTTTTATTTAATAACTTTTATATTTTATAATTTAATTTTTAAAATAAAGATTAAATTTTTATTAAAAAATTTAAATTTTTAATATAAATATTCTATTATTTTTTTAAAGATTTTACTTAGAAGAGGGTTTTTTAGTTAAATATTTATAATATAAATTAAAAAATCTATTATATATACTTTTATAAATTATTAATTTTTTGTATTAAAAAATAGTATAGATATATTAATTAAAAAAGAATAACTTATTTTAATATATATAAAAGATTTTATTTTTATAATATATTCAAAAACAGAATTATCTATTATATTAGTATTAAACTCTTTTATAAAAATATTAAAATATAATCCTTTTTTATTAAATATATATATATAAATATATTTAATCTCTAAAAAAAATAATTTATTTCCTTAAAATCTAAATGATTAATTTTATAAAAAGGATTAGAATTAAAAAATATTATATTTAATAATATAACTTTTATAATAAAAAATATACATAAAAAAAATATTTTTATAATATATTATTATTAATAAAAATATAATAAATATATTTCTACTATAGAAATATATAAATTTAATTAATAATGATATTAATATATTCTCTAAATCTTTATTTAAGAATATATTTTTAAAAAAATAGATAAAAAAGATAGTAAGGCTAAGATTTTACTATTATTTATCTTTTTAATAGAGTAGGTGATCTGGCAATAGCTGCCTCTTATATATGGCTGTTTCTGCATCCACAATAACAATAAGATTTATTATATAATTAATAAATTATAGATTATATATTATAACATATAATTTATAATTTATAAATTATTAAATAGTATATATATTATAATCTAAATTATTATATATATAATATTTTAATTTAATCTTAAATAAATTATATTACTAATAATAGTTATAAACTATAATTTAAAATTATTAATTTAAATATATTTATATATAGATTATATTTTATTATTTTATAAAAAGTTTATTAAATATAAAAACTTTCTATATTATATATAAAACTTTATTAAGTGTAGAAGTTTTTTATATTATGTATAAAGTTCTGCTAAATATAGAAACTCTTTATATTGGGTTTTGTTGAGTGTAGAAACTTTTTGTGTTATATGTAGGGCTTTTATTAAATATAGAAGTTCTTTGTGTTATATGTAGGGTTTTTGTTGAGTATAAGATTTTCTATAGAGTATAAAAATTAATTATATATTTTTTTTAAATGATAAAATATATTATTAACTTATTTAAAATATTTAGTATAATAATAATATATATATAAAATATTGGTTTTTTTTTTTATTTTTTAATTTTATTTTACTAAATATATTCTTAAGCTATTTATTAATTTTATAGTTTATTTTAAAAAAAGAGGAATATAATATTTTAATTTATTAATAATTTATTCTTTTTTTTTATTATATTTTATTTTTTCTTATTTATTTTATAATCTATTTTTTTTTTTAATTAATAATCTTTTTTATTTTTTTTATATTCTTTTCTTTTTTTATTTTTTATTAAGATATTTGTTCTTTATTGTTATTATCTTAATTAATAAATAATAGTTTTGATAATTAATTTTATATACTTGTATACTGCCTTTAATAATATTAAAATTATAATTATTATAAATATTTTAAATTATTGGTTAAAATTTATTTATTCAATATAAACAAATTTTAAAATTTATATTATTATTTTATTTTATATTTATAGATAAGTTTTTTTTATATCTATTATATATATCTTTATTTTTTTTTAAGATATTTGCTTGGATTATATTATTAGTAGTATTAATAATTATACTTTTAATAATATATATTTTATTTTTTATATTTTATTTTAAATTTTTTCAATAAAGCTTTTTTATATTAATTATTTATATTTTTTTTTATAAGTATTAATTAGTAGAATAATTTTTAATTCTAAATCCTTAAATTTATAAGATATCTTATTATTAAGGTTTATATTATAATTATTAATTTAATCTTTATATATATATAAAATATTTTTATTATTAGTAAATTTCTTATTTTTTTATAATTTTTTTTAATATAATAATTATATTATTA